>JANJGK010003617.1:60000-81802 GCA_039081455.1 Macrobrachium rosenbergii | reverse complement strand
ACGCTAGCTGCTTCATTGCATGAAAATAGCGAGATATTTGCACGAACCCTGTGTGTGACATCACTGGTTGCCAGGCTCCTTGATAGTATTTATTATGTTTAGACCAATAATCCGTTCTTGTGGCAACTTCTGCAAAATAAGTGGCATAATGGCGGCATAGTAATGGAGTAATTCTCCTGGGAAAAGTAGCCGGAGGAAACCTAAGGCACTCACTGGCACTTTCAGCCGCGAAACATCTCTAAATTCACGCAATGCAGGGGGTCAGAAGGGAAGGAGTTGCGTGAAAGGGACCCAGCTGAGACGCGAAGATGAAGGCTTAGTGCTCCCTCACCCTACTTCACAGCCTCCTCACACCCATCTCGCCTTGTGTCATTTCAGTGATGAGGCAGGAGGGTCTCCCCCTCACTGTTATCAACACTTTCAATTTCGGCCATAAAATCGTCACTGCCATCATTACTATATGTCACTCTCACTCTCCATAAGGCATCATTAGCCTAATTATCTTTCTAAGCGTTAAATTATACTTTTGGAACTCAGTAAAGTGCAATAAACAATGTATATTGTACTTGTTAGGAGGGATGAAGACTTCACATGCTGCTTTCTCCAAGTGCTCACTCTCTTTTGCCGGACCCTTGAACATTGCAAGACACTGCTCTAACAACGCACTATGGCATTTTCAAAACACTAAGGAACACCTTTGCAACAAAATCCGAAAAAATGGGCAAAATTGAGTAAGAAATAACGGCGCTATAGGCTTTTAAGTAAGCGGCACTGATAACACGCCTAACGAGCCATATCACGCGATCACACTGGCTGTTATTAAAGGACATTTCGGCGCATGCGTAGGTCACGGGCTCCACCCACCCTGTGCTGTGAGGAGAAGCAGTGTCTCGTGACGTCATATTCAAACCATTGTTATGACCAATATTGGTTATGACGAGCTTATCTGATTTTCGATGAAATTCTTTAGAAAAAATCTTCTGACGCGCGTGCGCGTTCATCGTGCACATCGAAGTTGGGCGGTCGGATGCGCATGCGCATGATTCATGCACGAAAGTGTTGATTTAGCCTATTCTGAATGGTTTATATATATATATATATATATATATATATATATATATATATATATATATATATATATATATATATATATATATATATATATATATATATATATATATATATATAATGTATGTATATGTGTGTGTGGGTGGATGTTTATTAGTGTCTATGTGTGTCTGCACAAAGCAATAATCAGAGAAATAGGGAATGTAATGGCAAACTTTTGTGTTTACAAAACGATAGAGTAATTTTACATCGTATCATCTCCCACACAAGAACTGAGGCGCAGTCACTCTTGTTTTCCAGAAGGAGGAAAAGGCCCCTCGAGGTCTGTGTTCGGTGTAGGCAGCGTTCCTCAGCCGGAGAGCCCCTCCCTGCCCTCAGTGCATTCTGCAGAAGGGAAATGGAAACATGTCTGGCGATGGCTTTCTATTGCACCGTTAGAAAACTCCTGTTTGTTGGAGAGTTCAGTTTAGGTATATAATACTCTTAAGGCGATAAACTTATTTTTACAGAATGTCATTAATAAAGAATAACGTTTTAGTATTAGTTTTGTAATGTTTCTGTTACTTGCAAGGCTGCGAAGAGTATAACAGTAATCCAGGTCTTTTACTTCTTTACCATTTCACTAATTTTCCTGTTTATTTTACAAACTCATTTTTTTTTAATTATATTAAAGTTATCAGGAAAAGACAGTTCTTTCTTCATCCAAGTTTGTTTTATTTTAAATGAAAATCTTTCGTGTCTCATATAGAGGTAATATTAAAAGGGATTGCCTCAACATTCAGTGCTCCAACATTCAGTGTTCCAGTAATTAAAAATTACTGTAATATAATTAAACAGTTCACTTCTCAAGGATGACTATATAAAAGGAATGCAGCGGTGGTTCATATAATATATATATATATATATATATATATATATATATATATATATATATATATATATATATATATATATATATATATATATATATTATAAATATATATATATATATATATATATATATATATATATATATATATTATAAATATATATATATATATATATATATATATATATACATATATATATATATATATATATATATATATATATATATATATATATATATATATATATATATATAACTAACAGGACCTCATTGAAACTGGATGGTATCTAGCGAGTTATTTATTCAATTAAACTGACAAGCTTTCCAGGACCAACAGTCCTCATTGTCAAGTATCCATGGATATTTGACAATGAGGACTGTTAGCCCTGGAAAGCTTGTAATTGTTTTGAATAAATAACTCCGCTAGATACCATCCAGTTTCAATGAGGTGTGTGTGTGTGTGTGTGTGTACCTAAGAAGTTCTTCAAGTGCATATTACCTTTCCGGTCATATAAACAACATACTAACGATAACTTTCTTCACTTTCTCTCTCTCCCTCTCTCTCTCTCTCTCTCTCTCTCTCTCTCTCTCGCAGATGCTGTGTATCCGCAGAAGAGATGGAAAGAATTACAAATCTTTTAAATCATCATCCAATTACTGAGACAAGGAAATCGAATCGGAATAGAGAGAAAAAGGGGGAACGTTGATAACAAGACAGCTGCACACCACAAGGCAAGAAGGGCACGTGGTGAACACAAGTACAGTATTCTAAGCGGATAAAGCGTCATACAGACTGGAAACGGCGACACTTTTACCTTGCAGTGGCCTGACCGACGAAGTCTGGGTGGTAAAGGGTTTTATGGGTCAGTAAAATCAGCGTCTGATGAAATAAAAGTCAATAAATGCATAGAAGTAACACAAGGAAATGTCACCATGGATATATATATATATATATATATATATATATATATATATATATATATATATATATATATATATATATATATATATATATACTGTATATATACATATATCTCGCGATGGAGAGAGAGAGAGAGAGAGAGAGAGATAGAGAGGAGAGAGAGAGAGATGAAAGGATCGGAGACCCAAGAGGAACGCAGGGGGAGGAAGAATGTGCATCCAAGGTTCTTGGCCACAGTTAAAGAAATCGAAATAGGTCGTACTTGAAGATTTACTAGAGTGAGGTCGAATGCAGAATATACAGACCCTTCACATATACTGTTTAAGATGCGTTTAAATTCTGCGTCATATATTTAGGTTTTAAGTCAAACTATGAAATCACTTTCTCGTCGTTGACATCTTTGCTGCTCATTGATTAATTTTTTTCCTGTATAATTTACAGAACCAGCAACAATGACAATATTAATAAATGGTGTCCTTTACTTTTCAATATATATTCCATGGTGCTTACATCCATTTCCTAAAATTTTCTGATGTAGTTTGAGTGGAATCTCACTCTTGAAGTTACGATGATTAGTGTAAAACTTTAAACTAAAGCCTAAAATTTTTAAAGCTACAGAGTCCCCTGAGGTTTTATACTTTATTTACACCTTTATAAGAATACAAGTCTTTATGAATTACTGGGATATAGATATAGCATACTTTAGGATGAGCTCGCCTCTCTCTCTCTCTCTCTCTCTCTCTCTCTCTCTCTCTCTCTCTCTCTCTCTCTCTCTCTCTATTGAAACACATACAGAAATCTGTTGCAGAAGTCCTATTACAGCAAGCGTTGTTCCACATGATGGCGGCGTCATCGAGCTGCAATCACAGGTCGAAGAAAAACAATGGGGTCACAGGACCGACATCTTGATGGCTGTTCTCATTTCAGTGGAGAACGAAATCAATTTGCATTTCGACTGCCTTTTCGACAAACGATGCTGACGAATATTTCTGAAAGGAAGTAACTTTATATGAACGGAAAATCAGTAAAAAAAGAAAATGGAGTCAGGAAAGGTTCATAATATATCGTAACAGTTTTGAGGAAATATTTCTGCGCAGAAAAGAAGACTTTACCAGTAACATGGAATTCGAACTCTTCTCTTCCAACATCATTCTATAAGAATAAACATGAAACTTCTCAAAATACTTTAAGCATACATATCACATATCTATCACAAGTCTCACTAAAAGCCTCGAACAGAAAGTTCTTGAGAGCAAATGGAAGGCTACGTCCAGCCCGAACATGATCCAGTGATTCGAAACTGCTATCAGGAAAGCGGATCCCTGTCCAGAGTTATTTCTGGTATGTGAACTCAGTCACAATGCGGCATTTCATTTTTGCCTTTCTGATAAATACCAGAATAAGTCTATTTAATAAGTCTATTTAGTTCGAAAATACAAAACATCACAGTAGAGCATCATTTTAAGAGGGGAAAACTTGGAAGTTACAGGTAGTTACAAAGACAAAAAAAAGTTACCTATATTAATAACTCAGTTATACTGCGAGATCACTTTAAAATCTGAGGGAGTAGGAGCATCTTTTCTTATTAGTATTATACAACTGAGCGAAACGGTGGATATGCTTTTTTAGGTGACACAAATCATCTTAAAAAATCCACCGCCTACAACAAAAAACCAAGAAAAACGGCACCGAAAGGGATCCGATTTATGTATGTTAATACTTTCTCACTAACTCCGCGGAAAGAAGTGTCTTCCGAATTGAATGTCAGTTTTTTTGATATCTTGAGCCGTGGATTGGGCGGCCTTGTGTCCTTATCTGGAGCAGACACGAGGAAAGCAGGAAAAAGGAAACGTAGGCCGAGGTGTTCGGACCCAGAGATATCGAACGAGAGTAATATCAGAGTCCGACAAAGTGGAACAGAGAGAAGTGAAGGGTTTGTTATTAAGGTGAAAAGATCGTGATCTTGTGGGAGGAAACGGAAAGAGGAATTACCCTTTGAGGGAAAGAGAGAGTCTCTCATTTCAGTCAGTGGAACAGTGGCCGAAATAGAGGCAGCAAAGAAAGGAAATGGAGACTGATAAAGTAGAAGGGAGCGGACGTTGATAATACAAGTTACCTATGAATCAGTAGCACAGGCTCTGCACAGCAGATTCTTGGTAGGCGGATGAATAAGTCCCTGTTTTCTCTGTGCAAATCCAGAGGGTCTGGGTTTAAACCCTGACACGGCCCAAACCAGTTATCATTGGTGTAAGTTATTCCTAAGATAAAGTCCATTCGACATCAAGGGGTATTCGTGGCTTAATTTTTGGAAGAATAAGAAATTGACTTAAGTCACAAGACAAAAACACACATATATATATACATATACTCGTACATATGCATATACATATATATATATATATATATATATATATATATATATATATATATATATATATGTGTGTGTGTGTGTGTGTGTGTGTGTGTGTGTGTGTGTGTGTATGTGCGCGTATGCCTGTGTGTGTTTTAGTCTTATCACTTGGGTCACTTTCTTCACACACACACGAATATATCTATCTATCTATCTATCTATCTATCTATCTATCTATATATATATATATATATATATATATATATATATATATATATATATATTTATATATATATATATATATATATATATATATATATATATATATATATATATGCATGTTTATATATACGTGTGTTTTCCCTTGTGACTTAGGTAACTTTCTTATTCTCCCAAATATTTAGCCACGAATACCCCTTAATGTCGAATGGACTTTATCTTTGGAATAACTTCCACTCGTTTATAACTGGTTTGGGTCGTGTCGGGGTTTGAACCTACACCTTTTGGATTTGTACAGAGGAAACAGGGACTTATTCATCCGGCTACCAAGAGTCTGCTGTACAGAACCTGTAGTACTGATTCGTGTCTGGTTTGTATTATCAACGTTCTCTCCCTTCTACAATACTTGCTCTCAATTTCCCTTCTTCGCTGCCTCTAATTTACCGACGAAGAAATTGAGACTTAATTTCAGACACTTTGCGAATTCCCTTCCTGCCTTTAAAGAGAAGGTTCTCTGAAGGAGAAGATGAAAATTGTTAAGAGAGAGAGAGAGAGAGAGAGAGAGAGAGAGAGAGAGAGAGAGAGAGAGAGAGATGCTAATATTAATACTTTTTCGTATCAATTACATGCAAAGTTGGTATATAGTTCCATTTATTTACCATTATGTTAATTTCTCACACTGAGGAGATGCATTTACAGCAATGATTGTTGTCAAGGTCAGTGTGACAACATACAGTACTGCAGTGGTTGCCGATTCAGAGGATGCTCACTGACTATACTCCGTATTCAACTCTTTCAGGAAGAGTTATTGTCGCAGTGAAAACATCTGTCATCGCAAGAGTAATGCACTCGCTTTTTGTACACAACTATTGTCAGAGTTGTTAGAATCTTCAGCATTATTAAGAACATGAGAAGACGGCATCATCGTGAAATGCCTCTATTAGATAAACAATTCGTTTGCAGGTGCCCTGCTGACACTTACAATGATATTATGCCCTTTAAATCATCTGCAAAATTTCCAAAAGAAACCGCATTCAATTAGGAGATATATATATATATATATATATATATATATATATATAGGAAATCCTTTATTTAATAGAGAGAGGAAGGATTTTTGTAATGTTATGAAATTGTGGAGTTTAAATCCATTATAGATTACGTTTGTCGCTCATTGTCTGTAGATTATCAGACAACCCAAAATTTTCCCTTTTCATTGACGGTTGCTGTCCTGGCTAAATCTGTCTAGTCAAAGGGGTCCTGTTTTGGGAGTGCCGTCTCTGGGAAGTGTTTTGGGGATTGCCGCCTGGGAAGTGTTTTGAGGAAAGGCAGGAAGTGTCTGGTGTTCGGGTCTAGAAAACAAAATGTAGTTAAGAAAACAAGATGCTTAAATGTTGGTTGTCCTCTTATTCTGATGTTGCCTCATTTGAGTGTCTATGACTAGAACTGATGAAGCCCATGATTTTAGTAATGAATTCATTTATCAGCTTTCCCCTCAATTCTTCGTCTTACAGTTTACTATTGTATCCTAATGACTCACATCCCTTTCATCTTATCTCTCTCTCTCTCTCTCTCTCTTCCGATCGTAGTTGTACCGATTTCTTATTTTTATATTATTCCAAGCTTGTTGTACGCTGGTTGATTATGTATTCAAAGTGACATTACTTTATGACTTATGGAGGTCTGCAGTGTGTTACAGCAAAATAACAGTCATGTTCGTGGTGTAACCAGAGTTTGATAAAGATTACTTGCTGTTGGATGGGCTTGTGGTACGAAGCATGGTATGTTGGTGATACAAAAAAAAAAAAAAAATATGCTGTAGGGTTAGCCATTCCTGAGGAACTCGGGAATGGCATCATCTGATTTGATAGTCTGGAATTATATAACATTTGTATTGTTATCATTCAATACTTGCGGTAGTGGAAAGCTGAAAGTGACTTTAGACGGATGATTTTTTTTTTTTTTACTAATTACCATCATCACTTAAAAAGCGTCGATTATAGCGTATTAGCTTAGTTAATACAAAAATAATAAAAAAAAAGATATACCAATATAAAAGCAGTTATTAAGAAGAAATACTGTAGTTTACCTTAGAGCCAAAGGCGCGACAGTAACTGTTTGAAGACTTTAATACTGTTTGGAAACAGCATGAAATTAATTAGTGTTGCAATTCCTAACAAAAATTTATTTCATTGATTTCAAGCGTACAAGAACAATATATACACCAATGAAGACAGCAACGTAATTATTAATAACTGTCTCTTGATTCACTTTCCTCTATTCGGATAAAAAAAAAACGAGCCTCCAAATGTTTCCTTTTGGTTGTTCAAGAATTCGTTGCTGGATTCTGATCCAATGACCATCGGTTTTTCTGGACATCAAAGTAAATTGGTGTTTCCCTACATCCTGCCTGACGCATCTCAGTGGTTTGTGATTCGCTTTTAGTTTTCTGTAAAAGAAAGCTCTTGAGATGGCTGTTTGTCTGTCCGTCCGCACTTTTTCTGTCCGTCCTCAGATCTTAAAAACTACTGAGTCTAGAGGGCTGCAAATGGGTATGTTGATTATCCACCCTTCAATCATCAAACATACTAAATTGCAACCCTCTAGCCTTGGTAGTTTTTTATTTTATTTAAGGTTAAAGTTAACCATGATTGTGCGTCTGGCAACGCTATAGGACAGGCCACCACCAGGCCGTGGCTGAAAGTTTCATGGGCCGTGGCTCACGCACCATTATACGCTGTACAGAAAATGCCATTGCGCCGAAGAAAGTTCGGCGCATTTTTTACTTGTTATAAATGCACTATGGTATCATTTGGTGTTTTTTTTCGAAAAGCCATTTTGCTCTTAAACTATCAATTCCATCATCGTGTAACTGCCCCTACTTATCTCGACATTTCAAGTGGAATATGGCTCTTGTCATTACACAATTTGTTCCCATTTGCCAGAAACACTTTCTTTTTCACGCCCTCAAAGCTTGGAACCCTACATGAAAAGGTAACCTGGAATGCCCGCAGGGAGAACCTCCATAAAAGGGCCCAGAAATGACGCCCCCTACAGGAACTGGCTTGAAAGAGCTGAATGGCAGTTCACGGAAGTCGGGGAAATTATGACGAGAGCCAGGAGTCTCGCATTTTCCTACTCACTTTCCAGTCTCTTTTTTTTTACAAGCAGTCTGCTCCTTGTAACTCGAACAACATTTCTCATGAACAAATTGTTATTAAAAATATGTTTTACAAGGCACAAGGAAATTTACGAAACGTTTGAAAGAATTTGGTAAATGACCACAAAATGCTACAGGGAAATTTTTATCAACTGAAGGCATGGAGATAGAACTCGAGTCGAAATTATTATTATTATTATTATTATTATTATTATTATTATTATTATTATTATTATTATTATTATTATTATTATTATTATTATTATTATTATTCGCGGAGAGGAATCTCTTTCGTGAAAAATGAAATACGGGGGTTAAGTCCTGACCGGTATCTGTGTTATTTCTAAGCCACTGGAGGACTGACCTACAGTGGTGGAAATCGACAATATATGTGGCAGGGGGACAGTAAAAATAAACAGTGACCGCTGAGTACCAAAAATCCTGACACCTGTCACGTGTGGAATTTTGGTATCCAACGGTCAGCATGTTTGTTGGTAGTGCCCCCCTTGCATACATTCATTAAGGCTTAGAAATAAAGCGGTTACCGGTCGGAACCTACGCCCAGTATCTCATTTTTCCCTTTGGTTAGGCTATATAGGCTATCTTAGTTTAACCAGACCACTGAGCTGATTAACAGCTCTCCTAGGGCTGGCCCGAAGGATTAGATTTATTTTTACGTGGCTAAGAACCAATTGGTTACCTAGCAAAGGGACCTACAGCTTATTGTGGAATCCGAACCACATTATAGCGAGAAATGAATTTCTATCACCAGAAACAAATTCCTCTTGTTCTTCACTGGCCGCTCGAAGATTCGAACTCACGACCAACAGAGTGGTAGTTGAGAACGGAAGCCGCTCCCTTTGGTTAGGACATATATATATATATATATATATATATATATATATATATATATATATATATATATATATATATATATATATATATATATATATATATGTATACATATATACATATATATATGAGTATATATATATAATATATGTATATGTATATATATGTATATATATAATATATATATTGTCGATCGTTTTGTTTACAACATAAAAAAAAAACATATGACCTTTCAGAAAAAGCTTGGAAAGAAGTGATGATAACGAAATTAAAAAAAAAAAAAACTTGTGATCATATGATCCTCCTTTATCTGGGTTCGTTTGGCGAGGTCAGGTTTATCCTTCGTTGTGTTCGTCCATAAGCAGAAGGAGGGACTTGCTCTTGATGGAAAATGGAAGACCGTCTTGACTTCAAGATCCCTGGAGTTATTTGATTTGTATATCAAAAGCTCAACGCTGTGAGTGGTATTTACTGAAAACCTGGTTCAGAGGAAATTCAACTTTATTTGATTTTCCATCATATTTTAGCGTGTAATGTGTCTGGCGTAATTCCTTGTTCCTACAATGTCAACACTATTATTCCATAAGCATTCTGACTTAATATGTGGGTATTATTGTTAATATCATTATTATCAAGGAAAACTTTGAAACAGCTGATATATCCCTGCAAGGCCCTGTGCGGAAATAAGGTTAGATACTGCCAAGAATCGAGAAGATAGCCAAGCATCGGTGATTATGATGACCAAATCAACATAAAGCATAGTTCCTCCTTTCAGCTGGCCTCGTGACACCCGTTACGCAACACCATCTCTCTACTATTCTGTGAGATTCAGTAATACTTCCAGTGCATATTTGCTTGACTGATCCCTCCTCTCTTAGCGAGCTTTGGATTTCCCTTCTCCTCCTGTGCTCTCCGGATTCTTGCGCTTTCCCATTCTTCAAGAGACAGTCTATTGCTTCCATCGGTTTCAATGTTATATCTACTCTCTCCACTTACACTGTTTCCTTCTGTTCTGCTTTCAAACGGGAAAAATGGTTCCCTTCCTATTCTGAATAATAGTACGGCTCATTCATTCCCTTGTGTATTTACGTTGTGTGTTATTACGAATAACCCGCAAACTGTTTCTTCCAGATTTTTTATTTAAATCTTAATATATTTTAAAATGACCTTAGAGCGCGTACCATTATTTTTTTTTCTGCTCACAGTGAATGGACGTTATGAATAAACATCTTATCTCCCGTTGGGTGTAATTAAGGCACTCATGAAATATATCGACTGTTGTTCTTGTGCTATTTTTCGGCGTCTCTCTGTACTGTAGGAATGGCACTGTTGACCTGATTCATTCTTCATCATTTTTCAGTTTCCAAAAACCGATTGAGCTGATACATTAGGTTCTTGGGAATAGGAAATGTAAGATTTTCCTTCTCATGATTAATGTTTCATTTGAAAGCTTTTGTATTAAATATTAGTCCCTCTAAACCAGTTTCATCTGTCAAGTTTCCATTACTCCCACTGAGCAAAAGATTAAGAGCCAGACTGGTCATTAATCACTCCTGGAGAGGAAAACATTTATTCGATTTTCTTCGGCACAGCCTCCATCTGTCGCTGAAGTCTTTCACTTTCCACTTTATGAACACTGTTACTATTTACTAAGTTTTCTCTCTTATTAACCACACAGTTATCCAGGAAAATTAAGACTTCGCCATTCATCTCTTACCTCTTTGGGCATAATCAGCTGCTTTTCCTCCCAGGCCCAGAGATTTATAGTGATTTTCAGTCTATGGCACCATACATAGGCATTTTAATGTCAAGCCTCTATGGCTGCTGTAAGTTTTCAATTTATAACTTTTGATCAGGATTGCCGAGACTTGAAGACTACAAAGTTCGAAGACATTAAATTTGAATTATTTAGCGGTCTATACCAGGTAACCCGAAGTATTAACTAGAACCTGTAATTTTCTCAAGAGTGAAGCTTTGAAAGAGGAGTTTATCGACCTCTTCGGCTCTCAAATCATTCAGGAATTCATGTGCAGCCTAGATAGCGAGAGGGATTTTCAGTTTTGGATGGGAATGTAAATCTAGTAATTGCCCTGGGCATTTCCCCTCTGTGCGTGGTAGCTCAGCTCTTCCTTACTTCGTTGAGGTCGAGGGACCAAAAATCCTTCGGGAATCCCTTTTGTGCCAATACGTGATTCATCTCTGCATTGCCTTTGAGTACTCTTTTTCTATAGTCTTCTATTTCTGTCGTATGATAATCCATATCTGTTTCCTGATAATTGTGGACACTTAATAGGTAGACTGATAACTGGATAGATTATCATATTTCAAATATTTATTATATAAAAATGAGCATTGACAAAAACTGGCCAGCAACGCATTATCTGACGGCAACTCCACCAAGGTTGTTACTCTGGACGAGCTTTGACCAAGTCACCTTGTTCTCTCTCTCTCTCTCTCTCTCTCTCTCTCTCTCTCTCTCTCTCTCTCTCTCTGAAACCATATTTGGATCCGCTGTCTTCTTTCCATCCTCTTATAAACTATTCCTCTTGAGCGGGTGGCTGAGGAAAGTTTCAACCTTCCAGTTATCTTGTCCACCCCGGCTATGACCCAATAACATTTGCCTAACCATCAGAAACGTATTTTGTAGTTTCAGATTAACTGAAGATAACAGACTCTCCAAACCCACCCAACCAAACACACTTCGATCTATCCCGTGGAGAAGATTCTCGATATTTGTGAAAGCGAGGCGAGATCAATCACTGTCGGGTTCTTCAGTGCCATATATTTCCATCAAATCTTTATATTGGAAAAACACTGGATGTATTGCGCTTTTTCACATTAATAAACGTGCATTCTAGAGAAAAGGAAACAGGTGAAGTAAAAGTGCATAGAAAGTAAAGAATTGTTACTTTTTTTTTTAAGAAAAATGTCAAACCTCTTGGTGCGATTTGCAAGAAAATTGAGTCGTATAAATGAATTCTGGGTCTTTGTCAGTGTCAATACGAAATTCCTCTGCAAAGAAAATAAAACCAACCAATAAAATTTGGAAAGAATTTTGATCAGCTTCCCTCCTACGTCTTCTAAGGATTGGTCTCAATGAGACATTTTAATACTGAAACCAGCAGAAAGAAATTAAAATTCAAGGTCTTTTTATAAAGGAATTATTAAGGGAAATATTATAGAATGTGTTTTAATTCGACTTCTTTTGCTGCCAGAAATGATTCAAGAATAGAGAGGTCGGGATCTTGCCTCAGGGCCTCAATTCAAGTATACTTTACTTATAAAAACAATGATTTTGGTCGAAAGGGCAGACAATTAAACTAGAAAGAAAAGTCAGATAAAACTGAATAAGAAAAGAAAGAAAAGAAACAAGATTAGAATTTGCCATACTGGGAAGAAAGTGAGAATCTTTGGTATGAGTTTATTACTGTTTTCTTGGGGAGTTTGGCGTGATGCTGTTTTTGTTATTCCTTTAGCTGCCACCTCATTATTATTGTAAACTTGATTACAATGAGGTGGAGTTCTACACGAAAGGTTTATTATTTTTAGCGTCCCCATTGCTGTTGAAATGCCTCATTATCTTTCCGATGAACCACATTTAAATAAACCTTTTCCTACCAGATAAGCTTAGTTTCAAGAGTTCTGCCATGTGATTTTATGCGTTAGGAAGTACTTGCACAAATTCTTCTGAATATTTACACCGCGCCCAAGAGGAGAAGTCCATTTTGAAACTGAATGTGCATTGTACACAAAGACGAAATACAGATCTTTTATATATTGCAATTAGGAAGATAAAAATAGGAATGCCAAGAGAGAAGAGGTAACCAAGATAATTGATTAGCCCAACGATGTTTTCAGTAGTAAACAAACCTGTTATGAAGCCACTGCACCAGCACATATGTGGCAATTCTCTCTCTCTCTTTCTCTCTCTCTCTCTCTCTGGTGTTTATGTGCTGCCTCTAGAATTCCCCGTTCCCGTTCTTGTCAGGCGATAAAAACGAGAATGGAATACTCGAAGTATCTCTGATATGCTGCGGGTTTTTTTTTGGGGGGGGTGCTGCTTTTCGTATTTTTCGCCTCTTATACGTCATTTTTTTGTCTTAATATTAATCAAAATGGTAATATATTCATAAATAATAATAATAATAATAATAATAATAATAATAATAATAATAATAATAATAATAATATTATTATTATTATTATTATTATTATTATTATTATTATTATTATTATTATTATCATTATTATTATTATTATTCGTTGAAGGATTCTATAACGTTGCGGGTAGATTGATAAATGATATTCATTACTTATTACAAATGATTCGTGTGTGCGTGTTTGCATACGTATGCATGACTCGGCTGAATCAGTCTAAGTAGATAATTGCTGCCTCTAAAGCCGAATGAAGCAATGGGGCTCTGGAATTCCGCCATTCATTTCTCTCCTTCGCTTGATGATGAAAGGGATTTGGAGATGACATGAGCAAGTCCTTCGAACAAGCCATGATAATAACGCTTAGCTTTCAGCATTCGTATCTTTCGGCTGTTTAGAATGTCAGTTTGATGCCTGATTATCAGTCAGCTATACGCGAGAATTGTTTTCGAACTTATTTTTAGAAATTGTTCAAACCTTTTCAGTTATTTCTAGTCCCTCCACCCAGCTCTCTCTCTCTCTCTCTCTCTCTCTCTCTCTCTCTCTCTCTCTCTCTCTCTCTCTCTCTCTCTCTCTCTCTCTCTCTCAAAAATCAGGATCTCCTTCGTAGGTCATGACCCGTAAAGAGAATAAGTGACTGGGTAGAAACATCAGACAAAAATCTAAAATTATATCACCAAAAAGAAAAACTGATAAGTTAACAAATTACTTATGCTTGGAATTTGGGTTAATTTAATTTTCAAAGACAAAAAACCATAAGAGTTATCGTAATATGTTATTATTATTATTATTATTATTATTATTATTATTATTATTATTATTATTATTATTATTATTATTCAAAATGTGTGTATACAAGGAACAAATACCTAATGTCCTAAAGGTGCCTCGTCATTTTCGATATAAGAGAATAATGTCGTCCTTTCAAGACAGGAAAGTGGATGTCAATAAAAGATCAACGAGATTTTAATCAGAGAACTACAAAATGTTTTGTATTAATAATATGCAGCAGCTGTGAATTAGTCAGTGACAACAGCAAGAAATAACAGCCGGAAAGGGAACGGAGCGCATCGTAGAAACGCGGGGCATTTTGCGGGAAAGCAAGAGAAATGCGACCATCCCACCCCCCTCCCCCCAACTCTCTCCTTCCCTTGCGAGTGGACCTCCTCCTCAGTGGCATTCTATGGAGCGCCGGGGGAGAGAAGGCGGTGATGGGTCACCTTCACTTTATTTTCTCGTCAGTAGTCAGAGGTATCGCTGGAGAGTTGGCCAGCTGTTAAGTGTAATGTCATAGATATGGGATATGCGTTGTTTCTCTGTTGTGTGGAACTAAGAGGTATATAAGAGAAAAAGAAACAGGAGCACCATACCCACACACGCACACGCACACACACACACACACACACACACACACACACACACACATATATATATATATATATATATATATATATATATATATATATATATATATATATATATATATATATTAGTTTTAAAAGATAGTGCCGCTACCATATAACGAATAAGAACATTTTGCAAATACTTGACCCTTGAACACTAAAAATATCATTAGTGAACCAAACAATCGGTGAAGGGTAACACTGTATTTCTATACAATTTCATAAACGAAGTTACTATCTAGTTGAAAGAGATCATAAGTAATACCTGGATGTTAACTTAAAAAGAAATTAGAAAAGCAGACTTAATGATATTTGTTTTAACAGTACTTTTACAATTCTGTCAAAACAAATGTCATTGTGCGAGCATTCCCAGGGATTGTCGCTTTGGCACACGGTCTCCCGTCTGGAGCCCTGCCGTAGCGCCCACTTCAGATTTGTCGGAATAAGACTAAAATGTACGAGAATCATAAGCACATCCATTGAAACACTTTGTATGTAACCATTCTCAATGGTCTATTTTAACTACAGTCATTAGTAATATCTATAAAAATGGGAAATACAACTAATACATAAAATACAGTTACAAATTCCGTCGTCTCGTCGTATTGTTTACAAATCAGAAAGCTCATCAGGAAACACAACGTTACTGATAGATGTCTGACGCAATTCAGAGTCCATTTTCGACCGTCGTTTCAATGAAGCCGAAGGCATTGCTTCAGACACCTTCCTTGTCTTCAGAAGAGGAGCCAGAGAAGAAACCCCAGAGGCGTTCGTACAGCGCCAAACACCTGGGATGAATCAGTTTAGCGTCGACGCCAGAGGACTTCAGGGGACCTTGAATAAATATGAAAGGAAATATAATTCTGGTTTTGCAGGCAATATTGCGAAGAGCTGTATCAAGTAGCAAGAATTATAGAATAAAGTTGTAGCATTTCAGAATTATAAGGATAAAGCTGTAGTATTTTACTTAATTTCAAGGTTTACATTAATCTGGCTTATGCCAGGACGGGCCCTCATCCTATGGAGGCCTCTAAAGTGGTATAGTGTGAGAGAGAAACTATTTGTATGAAATGAGAAATCGAATCTTATTAGCTATTATTGCGAAGAGTTAATAGAATTTACAGAAACCTTTGGAAATAAGGATTAAAATTCTAATATTACTTTACTCCAGATTACAACTTTTTACCTTTATATCTTTATTGAATTATTTATTTCATTTATATATGACTCAGTTAGTCGTTGTCACGTTCTTATATGGTCACATATTGCCAAAATTGGAAACTTGCTTAGAAAGCAAGTAACCCTTTTAGCTTTTCCATAATTGAGATTATACGCATAATAATAATAATAATAATAATAATAATAATAATAATAATAATAATAATAATAATAATAATAATAATAATAATAATAATAATAATAATAATATCACGTTTGACTTTTTCCTTGGAAGAAGAATTTTCATCTTTGACTGTTGAGTCATGCTATTAGTAAACTTTCGTGTGTTTTATTTCTCATGGATCAATTACTCTATATTAGTTCTAATAACAGTGAACTCACCTGTCAGGACAGAGATGGCGGAAGCCACTACGCAGTATACACAAATTCCAATGACCCCTGTATAGCAGAAACTCAAATCATAGATGCTTTTCTTCATTTGTCTGTAATAAATCTTACAGGAAGGTCATTATTCCGCACGCACGGAAATATACATAAATATATATATGTATATACATACATGCATATATATATACATTCTGTATATATATATATTTATATATATACATAAATATATATATATATATAATATATATATATATATATATATATATATATATATATATATATATATATATATATATATATATATATATATATATATATACTATATATATATGTATATATATATATATATATATATATATATATATATATATATATATATATATATATATATATATATATATATATATATATATATATACGGGATGTTGAAAATACTTAGAGGCGTATGCAAATCTGAATTATTTTAGTGTTGAAGGTGATAGGGGAATGTAATTCATTCTGCTACTGAACTTATGGAAAGAATCTCGTCACAATGAGAGACGTCTTCTATTTTGTATGTGGCAGGCATTTAATTTTTAATAATAAGACAAAGCTTATTACTTATTGATGTACAGCATAAGATTAATATCAAAATAATAAAGAAAAAGCAAGATCACGATCGAAGCCTAAACAGAGACTTTGTTACTTACTCTTCATGTGGTTCGTCTTCAGACATTTTAACTGAATAAGACAGATTCTCTGTTGTGTCATCAATTAAAAGGATTGAAGCTGAATTGAAATGGAACAGACTTTCCGGGCAGCCTTCAGTTGACAAGGGAAGCATCTCAGGTTTTCCAAGACCAATGATGAACTGGCCAACCAGGAGCCACATGTTGAAGGCTAATGTTGTGATAAAGCCTGCGCATGCGCCCTGAAATAATGTCAGGAAATTTGCAAGCCGAAGACGAGAGAGGCGATGCCGGAGAAACAGACTTTGTTGGAACGAAGAAAGTGTTCGGCTTCTAATTAGGTTTGGTGGATCAGCGCGATTTAATCAGTGCAGTCACACCTGAGACATCTGAGAGGAGTAAATGGTCTACTTGTTGCCAGGGAGACATAGGGAAGTTAAACGTTAAAGAAACAGCTTGGAAAGATTGATAAGAGCAAAGCTACCAGGTAACAGTTCTCTTTTGGAAAAATGATGTGCAGAAGCTCGTTCAACAGTCAACTTACAAGTATTTATTAAGATACACAAATTTTTGTGGGTGGGGACGCATAAGCAGATTTCTTTGTTGATGGAGATAAGAGAGAGAGAGAGAGAGAGAGAGAGAGAGAGAGAGAGAGAGAGAGAGAGAGAGAGAGAGAGAGAGAGAGAGAGAGCATGAAACAATAACACTACTCTTACTGTACAGCTCTTATCCTTCTGATAAGTTCACTAATCACTGAGCAAGTTTTCAAGTAACTAAAGGTTTTCTACTTTATCATCTTGACTGTTAGCGAGACTGGATGAGCATGTTATGCATTCTTTGTTGACTGATCATGCATGATTTTTTAAAAAGACTTGGCCAACAATATTGTCCAACCTGTACCTTGTATATGATCACAGGTAGTAAGCTGAAAGCAAAGACGAAATACAACAGGAATGCAGTCTAATGATTATGTTTTCATGTTTCTCATCGGCAAAAGTCATCATTCACTTCTCTTGATTGAGCAGCTAATATCCTCATATCGACACTGGAAATTTCTTGGATTATTTATTTGTGAAAAGATGAAATATATAAAGCATGGAAACTGAAATGAAGAGTGCTTCAGGATTATTTCGTAGCTCATAAAATCTACAAAAACCTTTAACTAGTGAAGCTAATATAGAATATAGCTACTGAATAACTTGATTCTCACGATGGCGACCACTGACCTTTGTATTAACCAAGGGGGCAAGCATGCCAGCAATGAAAATACCCATCATAGACCCACCGAGGGCATTCAAGAAGCTGCTTGTCACCGCTACGATGCTTCCCAGCTGCTTCACAAGCATCGCAAAGCCGATGGCTAACACTCCTATCACAGCAGCTGAAAAATGAGTCAGGTTAATCAGGTATTCTCTACTTTCTCTAGTATTTCCAGAACGATTAAACCTACCCCATTTCGAAAGGTGGCTGTCATCAATTATTGGGAGTAACCTTTTGGAGATTTGCAGTCTGGTGAAATTCTCTGTCCTCTTTGGTATTTGAGAAGCATTCACCCAGCCTCTTCTAGAGAGCGTCTTTCATTATTTAGGTGGTGGAAGAAAATGGATGTTCAGCTATGGTATTCTCTACCTTCTACAGTATTCCCAGAAACGTTTATGCTGCCTCTTTTCAAGAGAACCTGTCATCATTTCGGGGGTGAAAATTGAGCTGCGTTACAGAATCTGGAATTTTCTACCTCTTCAGCTGTTCCAAGTTCATTTAGCGTGTAACTTTCCGAGAGGCAACCTCCCTCGTCCAGATGTGACGGATGAGAATGCTTTAAGGAATCGGATATTTTTTACCTCTGCAGAATTTCTAGAACCAACTGGAGTACCTCTTTTGGCGAGGTGCTTCCTGAACCATTGAACCTTCCTCTTTCAAGAGGCATCTATCAACAAGGAAGAGGCGAAATGAGGAAGGTTCTCTAGGTCTGGTATTCTCTATAATCACCAAGATTTCCAGAACCAGCTTTGATAGGTGACTTTCATTATTCGAGTTGTGAAAGTTGAAAGAGAAGAGTGGTGGGTGTTGCTTTAGAGAATAAGGTATTTTCTAATCTCATTAGAATTTCAGCAAATCCTGCCAGATCAGAGATGCTGAGGAATTCGCGTACGTTGACACAGAGCTGAAAAGGAAGAGCCTTAGCTTTTGATTTGTTCCTTCTCTCATATATTTTATTTCATGGAACATAAAATTTCACTAGAAAATGGAATGTTGCAGCATTTTGAACGCGAATGAAATATATAGCAACTACGAAGATATCTTAGGGTTCTTTTTAAATTGAATGCAGCCCATATATTTCCTCTTCATGGCTCACACTGCATGTGACAGTATGACAGAATGAAAGTAGTCAGACTATCGAAATAGTCTGATAGTCAGGTAGAGATTAATTCTTCCTATAAACCATAAGCCACGTTTGTTTTTTGCACATTCTGTACAAGTAAAAGTCATTATAGTTTTTGTATTCAGTATATTCATATAAGTGATAAATTACAGATTTTCTTATTTGGCGTATTTTTACTCTTTATTAAATATAGAATCTGGAGAAAACTACAAAATAATAGGAAATTCTGGCATTCCTTAGGAGCCATTGGGAAATTTCTCTTAAATAATCTCTGTTCCTATTAGTTTTAATACGCCTTCTACAGTTGTCACAAATCATATTATGCTCTTAAAAAATTTCTTCAGCACCTTCATTTTCTTTTAGATTTATTCTGTTGAAATAAGTTTCCATATTACATAATAATGTTACTAATAATACTACTAACAATATTTTTCTTTAATAAGGTTATTGGAAAAGCCAATTTTACTTCCATCGGTATTTCCGTTGGATTATTTTATCAAGTCAGTACTGTTAATCTCAGACATATTCATTACAGATAATAACTAACAATGTGTTTGGTCCCCTTACTTATGCATCGCTCTGTGCAATATTATCCTTTGCAAATTGTGGGTAAGATAGAGTTCAGTCAATTTATCTGTACTTCCCATTATGGAGATGCTGGAGGGATTGCATGGGACACACACACATATATATAATGTGTGTATATATATACACACATATATATATACTGTATATATATTATATATATATATATATATATATATATATATATATATATATATATATATATATATATATATATATATACTGTGTATATATATATATATATATATATATATATATATATATATATATATATATATATATATATATATATATATATATATATGTATACATAAATATATATATATATATAGAGAGAGAGAGAGAGAGAGAGATTTGTTTGACAGTGTTTTCATCTCTCACCTAAGCGTCCCATTGAAAATATCATTTACTTTTTGCATCTCTGCTTAACCATACCACTGTACATAATCCTATACAGACTATGGGTTGGTCGGAATTTTGACGCTTCTTCCTCACGCAACCCACTGCACAAACCCTTTACAGATATACAGTATAAAGGGAAAGTTTAGAACCCTCAACCTCTTTCCTATGTTCATTAAGGGTCCCCGACTGGAAAGGTGCTTACAGTAGAGGCCTCACCTAAGCATGCCAGTGTAGACGGCTGCAGCGAAGAGTCCGGCCATGCCAGGCACATGGGAGATCTTGTGGACCACCAAGTAGGGCAGAATCTGGTCGGGTTCGTCTATCCTGCCAGAGGTCAGCGGATCACAGTCGCTGTAGGTCGCGTAGGCCACGAGGCCAGAGAAGAGGAAGGTCAGCCACAGGGGGCATAGACCCCCGAAGTAATAATATCACAACCTGCAATGATATGCTCTCAATAATTTATTTGTTGATTTTTGGAAAATGACAGAATTATCAAGAATTTGTGAGTGCAGCCCTTTGAAGTGAAGTGTTGGAAGACTTGCATTTTGATGCAATTAAAACCTTACGTATTAACCTTCATAAATCTATTAAAATTTAAATATATATATATATATATATATATATATATATATATATATATATATATATATATATATATATATATATACATACATATATACATACAGTACATCACGATGTACTCCACAATGAAAATGAAGGAGAAACCAGAGGAAAAGAAAATAGAGTTCTTAATTTGTCCCAACAGTGTCACACTCCATCAGGCCTCTTCCGGGGAACTTTATTGACTAATCAGTCTATTCATTTAATTACATATTTTCATTTATTTAATTATTTTTACTTATTTATTTCAATTTATTATTATTTATTTATTTTTATTTATTTATTTATTTTTATCTATTTTTTAATCATTTTTATTTATTTATTTATTTTTATTTATTCATTTTTATTATTTATTTTTACTCATTTTCATTTATTTTTATTTATTTATTTATTATTTTACTTTATTTATTAATTCTTATTTATTTAATTATTTATATTTATTTTTATTTATTTATTTTTATTTATTTATTTATTTTTTATATATATATTTTTATTAATTTTTTTATGTATTTATTTATTTATTTTATTTATTTATTATTTTTATTTATTTTCATATATTTATTTATTTATTTTTATTTAT
>JANJGK010003617.1:0-47500 GCA_039081455.1 Macrobrachium rosenbergii | reverse complement strand
CGTTCTGATCATGACGTCACACGAGAGAAGCGAAACAGTTTCTTGCTGTTATGTTCGTCTGCTCCCTCGCCATTTTTCTGACATGTCTCTAACGATGCGAATAAATGGGTGCTTAGGAATATTTTATTTTTTTACTTAATTATAATCGTCGCCATCATTTCCTCCAGCACTGAGCGAGGGAAGGGCCTTCATTATAAATGATTAGTCCCTTTATTGTAAATCACATAATTTTTCTTATCTTGTGAAAACTCCTATTTTATCCTTTTTATGAATGAATACTGTGTTTATATGTGTCACATAAACGTGTGTTCATAAGGAATAGTAATAATGCTTTCTACTCGTAGTATGGTAAGTATATATTTTACTGCATTCTTAGAATATCAAGAAAAATTAAAGTCCTTCAAGCTCAGTTTGTAAACGGGATGTAGGGATAGAAAATATATATGAAAGTTAAAAGAAACTGAATACATACAGAATTTCAACACTGAAATAAATTAATTTTGAAGGAATATTTTCTGTGCGCTATTTTCAGGTATCAGTTTGATTATCACTAGTTTACACAATGTGACAGCTACTCATAAGTCAGCAAGACGGAGAATACTTAGTATAATACTTCTAGTATTAAACATCCGACTATTCCTCGATACTGAGGCCAAAATGATCCCCGCTTAAATGCCTCATCTTCAAATCCATCAGCTTGGGCCGATGGCCGAGGTCGACACCAAACCTGTCATGCACTTCCACATCGCAGTCATCTCCGCTGGGTCGACGATGAGCTCTAACTCGTGGTGTTGTATAGTCAGCTTAATCTGCAACGGCAAGATTGTCGTTCCGATTTGGAGCAACCGAAATAAACAAATACATAAAAGATTATATATATATATATATATATATATATATATATATATATATATATATATATATATATATATATATATATATATATATATATATATATATATATATATATATATATATATATATATATATATATATATAATCAGTAAGCTACAAACGTCCTTTAATATCCAATTCGCTCTACCTCGGAAATAATATATTTTCATATATGTTACCGAAGGGGAATTTTTTTGTTGATAATAAGTTCGCCGTCCGCTGTAGTCCTGAGTTCTTGTCCTTCGCTGGTTCGAGCCCACGGGACGACGAACTTATTATCAACTAAAAAATTCCCCTTCGGTAACATATATGAAAATATATTATTTCCGAGGTAGAGCGAATTGGATATTAAATGACGTTTATAGCTTAATGATTGTATATGAATCACGGTGATGTGATAAAAAGTCATATTCATATATATATATATATATATATATATATATATATATATATATATATATATATATATATAATATATATATATATATATATATATCTTTGTTTGTGTTACATTTGCCAGAGAATCATGAACGTCCAATTTCTTGTTCCAAGACCGCTCGGAAAGTCCATACTCCTCCGTCCGTAGCGGTAAGGAAAAATTTCTTAGCCTTACCAAAGGAATTTATCAAATATGTCTTGATGCAATACTGCTTAATCGGAATGGTGCAAAAAAATGAATGGAGTCATAATATATAAGGGATAAAATTACGGTGAAAGATACAACTGCCTTTAAATACCTACAGCGACAAGATTTTAGCATAAGAAACCTGTCAGTAAAATAGAGTAAGAATTAGGTGAAATCCTTTTTAGATGATTATCCAGAAAACCACGGAACAGATATCTCATGACTAACAACAGAGATATAAAGACAAATAGTGGGCACAGTCAAGCAAACAGTGAGATCCGCCATTATTTCGTAGGCGACAAATGACAGTCTAATCTTCATAGAGCATAAAACGACCCTGGCATAAGGCCACCACAGCAGAGATGTGACACGATGAATGATCCAGCAGACACCTGACAGACATCACACAAAGTCGCAACGGGGATTTGTCAGTCATGAGACGCAGCAAAAAAGATAAAAGGAGAGAAAAGAACTGGCAGAAAGAGAGAGAGAGAGAGAGAGAGAGAGAGAGAGAGAGAGAGAGAGAGAGATGTTGGGACTTTCCTGAAGAAAAGCAAACTATGATAAAAGAGGAAAAAGGAAGAATCCTTTATTTTCATGTTTAGAGCTTCTATCATTCTGATATAGTCGAAAGAATATTGCAAAATTAGAATGGAAACCAGAAGCTTTAGTAATAAAGAAGGAAATCATTAAGCAATAAAATCCAAAGTTACGCCCACTGAAACAATAGCTACAACAGCTTGCATAGCGAAAGTTGGAAATAACCTGCAAACGACATAGAAAATATCCAAGTAAACTCTTTTAAAATGGTCCTTAAAAGATTGTCAAAGTAATCCGCAGCTAAATGAGATACATGAAAGGAAACTATTATAATTATTTCAGCGGTATTTTTTTTTATCAAAAGGAAACATTAATAAGTTCATTTTTACATTGAAGCAATTGTCAGTAACCTAACTATCAGTTTTTTATGAACGAGATGATGGCCAGCCAGTGTTGTCCTGCAGTGTATTTGATGTTAGGTGAGTGAAAAATTTAATATTCTTCTTTCATGTATATCTATTACAGACTTGGAGATTTTGCCTCAAAGGATCGCTTGAAAATTATTTATTCCTTTCAGTTTCCTTCTTTATTTCAGAAGCATTCTCCTTTACGTTTTAGTTTTACAACAGTTTCTCATATATTTAAGAATTGTTATTACCACAAGCACTGAAAGCATCTGTGTTATTGTTGCACTTCAGCCAACGCGAACACTTAAGAATATTACTTCCCCCTCCTTCATCTTCTTTCCTTCAGGAACATTGCACACAGAAGAAAAGAATCTCGCTCAGACGGACATAATCACATCCTTGTCTAAGTTAACTGCTTTCATCCTTTTTTCTTCCGCTGGCTTTGGCGACCCTCAAAATCCTTTTATGGTCCAGTGGTATGTCCTTTATGACGGTGCAGGGACATTAAGCCTGCAGATTGTGACATATCTATCGTAGTGCCTTGTTCCTCGGTCGTTTACTGCGCCATAAAGTCGATCTTCATCTGCCACCTACGAGGCAGTGCTCCATGTGAAGTTGGCCGATTTATGAGGTGAAATTGGTCTCTTATTTTTCCATTGCCTCTCACCAAATGTTTTTCAGAGGTTGTCCGGGTATTCCTTTAGAGCTCATTTCAGTCATTTTGTATGCTTTACTGGCATGAAACTCCCTGTTACACAGAGAAATAGATTCTGAGAAACCGAGGAACCGGCGTTGCAGAAAATGCGTGTGATGATACATACTTTTGAGAGGCAGAATATTGTCCCTAATTGCGTATCATTCAGACTGAGGATTATGAACTTTCCGAGGGTTCTTGTAGAAAATAATAATAATAATAATAATAATAATAATAATAATAATAATAATAATAATAATAATAATAATAATAAAGTGGTGGAGAACAGAAGGTTTGCTCGTGTCGTTTGTTTGAGAGGTTTAATTCAAAAGAAGAAAAGTGTTTTCCTCTTGAAGAATGTTAGAACTACTCATGAGCCCTCGGGTGGGACGTGACCAAAGAAAAAGTTTAGTTTCTCGAGATTTGTGTATTTGGATAACGAAAACTGACCCAGAAAAAGAAACACATTTACATCAATGTCACTAATAATTAATTACTGTAGAGAAACTGTAAAAAGTGTGCTTTCCTTGGGTAGCATCTTCTCGCAGATGTACAAGAAGCCTGGACTAGTAAACAAAGTTGCTTTTATCTTATATTTTACATGAGATAAAAGGATCAATAAAGTTTACCGATGAAAGAAGCGGTAAACAGCATATTTGGTTACAATCTTGAAAACACACCACGCCTTTGGAGTTAATATTTCTCTTAACAACAGTATTCAAAAATCAATTGTTATTTATTTTAATGGTATGTTATATTTCCTACTGAATCTTAGAACTTTTGATGCGATTGGTGTGGTGTGTGTGTGTGTGTGTTCATGTGCACTAGTCATTCTTTTTATAGGAGCTGCAAAATCCAAAGAATATATAAGCGCTTGATGCCAAACGCGCAGCTAGGCATTCAGATGTTTTAGGATGGAACAAATATAAACTTTCGATGGAAATAGAAGTTCTGTTGATTTTTATACTTCAACTCTCACGCAAAAGTTTTAATGAGGAGCCTTCAGTTCAGAGCGAGAGATTGTGATCAGTGGACAGATTTTTATGCTTTATATATTTCAGTTCTTATCTTCCATCATATCGCCGTCAAAGTTATCATTTATCTTTCAAATGTGATTATAGAGGGAGATATTCAATGTCAAGATAAGCCCTTAAAAGAAAAAAGGACATATTACCAATTTTAGAATAATTTTCTTGAAATGTCAATATAAGTGGCGGAAGTGCCTTGTTCTAGGTAAAATTAAGAAAATGGTAAGAGGATTAATAAGGGCTATTTTATACTTACTCCTTGTGAAGTCTGGTAATTAGTTGAACTGTAAGTAACTTCCTTGAAAAAGAAAATGAGATGTCAACTCATGCACAATAAACCCAAAGTAAATGAATTTCAAAAGTCTTGAAGAAAAATACATTTTCTTTGCAAGAATCCATTTTCGCAATTCTTTTAATCTTTGTTGCAATTACAACAGTTTGGCTTTTAACCAATTCTAATTCCACTATTCACTAACTATAAAAACGCCTTTGTGTTTCCATAACGCGATCTACAATAGATAATCTAATGCTTCTTGGTCCACTGATAATTTCTTCGGCCATCTTTTATTCTGCGATTTTATACCAAATGGGAAAGTACAGTATAGGAAAAAAAAATGTATATATAAAAATGAGAATGTGGATCAACAACAAAACAACAGCAGTACCTCTCTATGGACCCTTGGCCTCACATCATACGATTACCACATCATACGGCCAACCCTTGCTCGCCATGATGTTCTATATATCTTATTATTACTATTGTCAATACTGACGATAGTAATAATAATAATAATAATAATAGGGACTAAAAAAGGAGATCGGTTGTGACGGGAGTGAACAGGATGCTGAATATTTAAGCCTCGGAGAGAAAAGTCTTCGGCTATCGACAGCAACAGGGAAATGTTCTTCTCTTCTTTTCCCAAACTCGCTCAGTTTTCCAGGCAGATATAAACCTGAAAGGCACAGCGATGTATACGCTATGCAAGAATGTTCTCCTTATCCGTCTTTTCTAAATAAACTGAAATATATATGGTAATTAATGGAGCATATCGTTTTTTTTTTTTTACTTTTTTACGAAGATTTTAGAAAGCGAGACTTTCGAAGAAATGGGAATTAGCCATAGAATAAGCCAGACACGGTAACTTAAGCGTTAATAGCTTCGCCTCACAAATGACAGGCAGAAAGTAGATCCTTCGTGAGGGAAACAGTTTCCTGGAAAATCCAGTGAGCCCCTTCGACTAACCATTTGAAAAGACACACTGAGCTTATTGCTAAAATGTTCAGAAATGTCAGGTTAGTTCAAGAAATGTGCAGTAAAATGACCAAGTTCATGATATCTGTAAGTTCATTGTGCACTTAATGAAATTCGCAATTCCACAACTCTCAGTACATGCGCATATGAAGAATGCAATATTCTTACATAAGAAAGTAAAACTTTACAGCAGAAAGAAACTGGATAACGCTTTTACCTGAATCGGAAAGCCTTCCTTTCATCAATGAAAAGCTGAATATCAGTGATTTTTTTTTTTTAAGTGTCACCAAATATAAATAGAATAAGTAAATATCTTTCAGGAGCCAAATTTTTTCAAACATTTTACCGTTAATTAATTGGAATAATGGAACGCGTTCAACTGAAAGACAAAGACATTTCTTTCAATACAAGTTTAACATTTATCAGATTTGATAAAGGTAATAAAGCACAGCCAGAGAAAAACCTTATTTTCTCTGCTGTAAATAACAGAGGAAAAAGGAAGGTAAAAACTGCACTATATCTGAATTTGTCGGTAAATTTCCTTTCTTCGACGGTGCCAAAAAAAACTGGTTGCAGCGTTAAGAGGGAAACGTGTTTTTTCATCAGGCTAATTTGCTTCAAAAAGAAAAGCTTGATTAAGGGTCAGCAAAAGAAAGGAATGACCTCAGAAAATCCATGAGCATAGGTCACCACACTTGTAAGGACATCTTTTATCATTTTAAGCTTGCAGAATGAAGGACGTGAATTATAGCACATTTTTCCTTTATTTAGATATATTCACTAAGATGAACAACACCCAGAGCACTGAAAGCCCTGTGTGTGGAATTGTTACAGGATAATGAAAATTCTGGCGTAAACTGTTAGAATATGGAAAATCAGGTCAACCATTTTCTTCTGTCCATATTCATTTGAAGGCTGAGCATCTATTGTGCGCAACGTTGTTGAATTTTTACTTACCTATGTAACAAAGGGACATTCACTCGTGGGAGAGAGAGAGAGAGAGAGAGAGAGAGGAGAGAGAGAGAGAGAGAGAGAGAGAGAGAGAGAGAGAGAGAGAGAGAGAGAGAAATGAGTAAATTCAATCAAATCATGTAAATTACTGGAAGAGGGTTAGAGGAATACCAACCAAATTTTCCTCTCAGGATTATCGCTCCCAGATTTCAGATTTGTTTGGACACTATTTCTTGAAGCCACTTTTTATTCCCTCAACGTAAACACAAGACTGAATTAAAAAGAGAGTTTTCAGGGAAAAGATATTCTGGTAAAGGTTCGACGGGCAAAAAGAATATCTCGAAATATTTTTACCTTCTATCCTGGGCATGTAAGTGTCTTCGCAAATTTCAGTATGACTCGTATTTGAAAGTCAAGGAAGCGGATGGCACAATATTTCTCCAACCAGGAGATACACACACACAGACACACACACAAGAAGGAGAGAGAGAGAGAGAGAGAGAGAGAGAGAGAGAGAGAGAGAGAGAGAGAGAGAGAGGAGAGAGAGAAACAATTTGAAAAATTATGATAATGCCAGTGTAAAAAGAAAATTCTTCCGTGAATAAGTAACTGAAAATGTCATTTCATTTTTGAGGTTCTAGGAAGCGAGCAAAGAAATTGGCTTCTATAAGATACTGACATCTGGTCTCAAAATTGCTTGTGTGTGGGACGATTCCAGTCGAGTGGTGACCTGCTAGTTACCCTATTAGCGAAATGGCAGGAGATCTAAACCCAATGTGGATCAATTCACCGTGCATCTATTTTTTTATGCAGTGATTTCAATACTTAGTGGTTAATTGACTATAGAGGGTTGCAGCAGAGACTTGAGGTTTGTAAAATTATCCAAAAATTCTTCGCAGAAAACGATAGATAACACCTTCCCCTACATACACACATGCATACATATACACACACATAAATATATACATACATACATACATACATACATACATACATACACACACACACACACACACACACACACATATATATATATATATTATATATGTATATATATATATATATATATTATATATATATATATATATATATAATATGTGTGTATGTGTGTGTGTGGCGCAACATACCCATTCTTTACGTCTCCACCATTATGTGATCATCAACTGATGTCTTCTAATTTGGTATTTTTTGACAAATTTTGGCAATTTAAAATAAAAAATAGAGAGATTTCCGCTTTCTTTGTCCTAAATGCTGAGGTCAGATTACCTTTACTTGACTCACAGATACAGTTTTGTTTCAGTATTAATTGTGGGTAGAAAAAAATGTGCTATATCCTTTTGACCTATCATTGAATTGATTTATAATCAATGCAATTCAAATGACCTAGTATCCGCATCCAGTCTTGTCGATAATATTATTTCCTCTCTTGTTTTTTTGGATTGAATCAGGGGTGTTCCGTCTAATCAGCGATCCAGCTCTTGCGAGCCCCTGATTCTCCTTCATGCAGTCTCTTTTCTATTTATTGTATTTTGGTCATCATTCAACTGAGAGGAAAGGAAAACCTTCCTTGCCCACTCACGCGACTGCACCTCCCATGCGAGGAAGGGCAGATGCCGCCCGACTGCTTCGTCCCGGCGGATGTTTCTGCACGTCTGCAACATAGCTCCGGAATTTTCTCCTTACTCCCGATCTCATGATTCCATTACCCAAGGTTCAAGAGTCGCCTTCATCTTTTGGTTTCAGTTAATCTGGTTATTTTTACCCTTTTGCATTTCCTGGTTTGTGTCTGTCAGTTCTGGTCAAGACAAGTGCACTGGTTGCCCTGTCCATTAGGCTTCACATGAGAGAGTCTAGTAATGATTCCCATGAATGTACGAATGCACTATTCGTGACTGTACTCCTTTGAATGCAGTCATACGGTTGACCAGCTGGGAAAGAGTTTCCATGAAAAGGCAGAAGGCGGATGGCTCTCGTAGTGAAGAAGATACTGTATAATGTTCCAACTTGCAAAAGACATGAGCACAGCTGTGAATCCGTAAGCTTCCTTTAGTTTAGTTGGCTGTTGACATGACTGGTACCATTCAAATATTTTTATCCTTGTACATGATTCAAATGGTACAGGGCTATGAATCCGATCACTTTTAGTTTATCAACTTTCTAAATTATGTGAAGCACTTGTTCACTCACTCTGGGAATATTGCAGGAAGACAGCTGTAAATGCACTGCTCTTTTTTTTTGACATGATGAAAAGCTTAGACTTAAAGCTCTGAATCTACAATTGAACATAAGTCTGCTGTAAAAGACTAAATCGTCTTGTTAGAAGAATTTTCAGCAGATTTCCCTTTAAGGTGAAATGTTTCATTAGTATACAAACAGCTACACGTAAAACGCCCATAATTTCATTCCCATTCCGAAAAGATATCATCAGGAACGTTTTGTTGAGGAGGAAATGAGAATGGTCATGAATCCGACTGCTCCATTAAAAGCGAAATGGCGTCTCTTGACCTTTGCCCCCGAGACTTATTCCTCGACCCAGATTTTGCATTTTCAATGCCGCTTCCATCACGAGGAGTGGCTGCGTGCCAACAGGGCTTACATCAACTAGCTTTGCCTGTGTATGAGAGAGAGAGAGAGAGAGAGAGAGAGAGAGAGAGAGAGAGAGAGAGAGAGAGAGAGGAATTCCGAAGAATATTTTTCAAGAAATGGGATCAGTACTAACAAATTTTTAAATTTCAACTATGGTGATTTATCTTTCTAGAGAAAAGATGATGCTTTGGAAGCTACAAATTGCCAATGAATTGCAAATTCTTGCTCGATGAAGAGGATGAAGGGATGATATTTCTCTTTGAATGGACGAACCAACTCAATTTCCTTCGCATCTTTTTCTGCAAAAGCGCCATATATTCTTCCAAAACGGAAACTACCTATTTAAGTGATCGAGAGAACACTGAAATAGTTTAAAGTGGTTTTACAAAGCACATGGCCTCTCTTTCCTTCAGAAAGCCTTATCTCGCACTTGCCTTCGAAATGGCCAGTTGTACAATTGGTGATCAGATTTTTGCTGTGAGGTGATAATAAAATGCTGGTGAGTGATAATAAAATGTATTTTTTTTTTATCTTAAGAAAATGAATTCAATTTAATAACAATATTGACTCGCTTATATGGCTAACTAGATTTTCAACTGGTTAAGCTATTGAAACAATCGCTTTCGTCTGGACATCCACGTAAAGGCATCTCATATTTAGATTCTACAGACATATCACAAACATGACAGGAATAATAAAAATAGTCTCGCCATAAATGCCTTTCAAATGCACTGAATCCCAGATATTTTGGTGCTCCCTGTTCGAAGAGAGAGAGAGAGAGAGAGGAGAGGAGAGAGAGAGAGAGAGAGAGAGAGAGAGAGAGAAGAGGAGAGAGAGAGAGAGAGAATGAATTCATAGGTCAAAACGGCAAAGCCTTTACGTTAGGCAAACGAAGTTTGGGAGCATCTACCGATACTTTAAATCATACCATTCTTGTCAAACCTCCTTAAACAAAGAGGATGACAGCTTGCAATAACTGCAGAATGGATATTGAATGTCCGTGCAGTTCTTTTACCATTTGGGTTTTTATAGGCTTGCACGAAGTTTGGCAATGCGTTGTTTCTTTTCCGACGAAAATGAAAGTCTGAAACGTTGAAAACTGTCCTGGTTTCCTCCTCTGATGACTGATGAAAGTACAACGTTGTCTTTCTCACTGCAAAAGTTGCAGTGGAAATTTCACTTAATGTTTAAGATATTTGGATTATAGTTTGTTTTCTCTTTCTCAAAGAGTATGTGACTCGGGACAAGTAGCGAACGAAAATTTGCGTATTTCACCGTTTTTATTTTCTTATAGTTGTTTTTACAGACTTTCGATGACATGAGACTTCAGGGTTTACAGAAGGCATTGTGAAAATCGTGATTCGTCCAAAGGCCAAAGGGCTATTGGAAAGTCCGACACCCTCGCCAGTCTTCGGTATTGCGTCTTGAGAGAGAGAGAGAGAGAGGAGAGAGAGGAGAGAGAGAGAGAGAGAGAGAGAGAAGAGAGAGAGGAGAGAGAGAGAGATTCCCATTAATGTCCCAACAATAAATTCCGTTCTTATCCAGAAGTCCTTCCTCTAAAGATAACCATCAATACTCGCATCGTGTCTGGAAGAACATCAGCATGCCTACTGCCTCGCCACGTGCCTTTGAGTATAATGTTGTTTGAGAAATTTCTCATCCTTGAAGCCATGCATCCTTTGGGAAACTATAATAATCTCATCGAGTAGTTAAGTAAATTTCCTATTTTAAACTCATTCAGTACAATATTAGTGGTATTAAAGATGGAGGACACAACGAAGAATGATTAATAAGAGAAAGGCATCCGACAACGGCGAGGAGAGGAATCCTCCCTCAGATCTCTTGATGTCATTAAGATTTTCAGGCCTCGCGGAATTTGACAATAAAAGGAACAGAGAAAGAAAGAAAGATATGCAATAGTTGTGACATAAACGAATAGACACTAAAATAGTGTCAGCGCCTTGCATGTGAAAGTCAATATATTGATTATGTAGTGTGTTGTGTATTTATATGCAGAGCAAAGTGTAACAATCGTAACAGAAATACGTAACTGTTGAATTCATTTCTATTAGCGCGTAGTAAAGAAGCTAAAAGATGGAGTGATAGGGCAGTCGAGCCAAAGTTTACACAACGTTTTGATGACCATGTCCTACTATAGACACAATTGTCGCAACCGAAGGTGGCTTCATTCAAGGAGGGTAACCTGTTTGTCAGTATTTGATATCACGTATATCTTGTATTCAAGGGTAATATTGTTATATATAGTAGGGTCCACACGTGGACCCCACACACACCTTCATCGCACCGGCCGCAGTCCTACAACAACAACCCCGCGCCGACGCACGGACGAAGGAAACAGCATCTGCCACGCAATCTCTTGTACATATATCTCTTTATATTATTATCATATTAAATGTATCGTCATCATCAATACGCATTGCACTGTCAGCTCTCAGCCATACGTATCTTAACTTCAGTCTTGTGTTATGTTCGATTTATATGTCTATTTCCATCTGCCAACAAACACAAGTGGCTGTGTTTACTCTGTTTCTACCTGCCTGATGTCAGGCGCTACATTTCCGCTCGCAAGAGCTGTTGACCTGTGTGTTTGTTGTCTGAATAAATATTACGGGCTGCCCCGGGAGCAAGAGCCCCGTGCTTAGTCTTAAGCAATCTGAATAAATTAGTAAGCTGTGAACGCTGTCCCTTACTCATACCCATCGTCAACAATGTTGAAATGTTAGTCAACTTGCATCCTGCTGTCCTGTTAAAGTTTCATGTTTGTGAGCTTTACTCTTGTGTGTGTCACGAGTTGTCTGACAACGCAATGTTAGAGTTTGTACGTATGTTTGTGTGTTAACGTCAAGAAGGGTACAACTGACTTTGCTTAAAACCTTTTTATTGCTTGGGGTTGAGACGGCATTATGGTTCTTTTCTAATTAATAATAGATTGTGAAACGACACCAAGAGATATGCATAGACATCCACAGCAAGACATTTACCTGTGAATATTTCTTGACTGACCGATTCATCCATTTTAATCATGCTTTCATTTTTATAATCTCGCTCATCGTAGCAATGGCCATTAAGACCGAATTAATTACTATGTCTGCTAAAATAATGCATGTTGCTGTAAGAGATATATAGTATGCATTTATTTCTTGCTCAGTCACATGCAAGCAATTCATACATATTCATAAGTCATTCTGGTAACGAGAAACATAGTTTTATATCTAAAACAATTGAATTTTAAATAAAATGCTTTCTTTCGCTCTTTCTGCGTCCATAGCATTTATTTTTTATCTCATCCTTCAACGAGGGCCGGAATTCTCTGTGCTTCCTCTCATAGGAATGTCCATAGTTTACAAATAAATTGTACTGAGTTTTTCCGACCAAAGGTTGTCAAAGGGAAAACTCATGAACAGAGATACAAATTTTGCCTTTGGACCTCAAAGTCCCTCGCACTCCTCCTGCACAGGTTCTTATTTACTTAGATATCACAAACCTTGGAGATGAAGTGTTCATTTTATACAAATTATTTTCGCAAGTGATTCCCAAACGTATTCCAAGCCCTGTGGCCTGGCAGCCTTGAACAGAAAAAAAAGTCACATAAATCATTAAATCTCCATAAATTTAACTTTGTATCGCAATGCAATATCAACTAATGCTTTGACTCTGAAGGCGTCAGCGTTAAGATGAAAGCAAAAATACGATATATGTCGAGAAACATTCCAGGAGTAGATTTATGTGTTGCAATATCTATTCACTTGTTGATGAAATATTGTTCGTCCCTCTTTTATTACATGTTGTTGTCCAAATATATCCGAAGGAACGGGTTTCGCTGTCAGTTTTTATTGCTATGGTATGAAAAACTGCAGAAAGTATAACCATCTCTCTCTCTCCTCTCTCTCTCTCTCTCTCTCTCTCTCTCTCTCTATCTGTATCAAACAAACGGATAAGTATCCTTTTGTTCTAAAACTATCAAACTGTAGCTCTCTTTATGTGTGGCTTAAAGGGATATCTGAAAATTCCCTATTCACCTGCATTTTTTTCAATATTTTAGTTGATTGCCAAGCACATTTTTCACCGAGATATATCTTTATAACATCTTTTATTTAACTTGACTTCTGCGTCTGTCTGGTCTGTCCTCAAATCTTGTAACTCAATTTTCGACCTGTTCCCTTTGTCCGAAGGACTTGAAATTTTGTATGGTTACTCAGTCCCGGTGACAACACAACCTAACATGATCAGTAGGTCAGCAGTGACCTCTAGTGACCTTGCAGTGACCTCTCCCAGTATCTCAGGATTTGTTGGAAACTTCGAATTTTTCACAACCTTCTTTGACTCGGTAGAATCCATCTTCTATATAACCCCTCCCCCTTCCTCTTCCATCCCAGATCCCCTTCCCTTTTCCTCCCCCTCCCCCAGTACACGTCAAGTGTTAATTTAGCTGTATCCTCCCCTCTCCTTCCCGCTTCCATCCCATCCCCCTTCCCCTCCCATCCCCTGCCGGTGCATACGATCAAATGCTCTTCCATCCCCCTTCCCCTCACTTCCCCCTCCCCCTTCCGGAGCATGGCGATCAAATGTTGATTTTGCTGTGTGTCCTCCTCCTCCCTTCCCCCCCTCCCTCCCCTCATCCTTCCCTCTTCCCTCCCCTCACCCTTCACTCCCTCATCCTTCCCTCTTCCCTCCCCTCACCCTTCACTCCCCTCATCCTTCCCTCTTCCCTCCCCTCACCCTTCACTCCCCTCATCCTTCCCTCTTCCCTCCCCTCACCCTTCACTCCCTCATCATTCTTCCCTCTTCCTCCCCTCACCCTTCACTCCCCTCATCCTTCCCTCTTCCCTCCCCTCACCCGTCCCTCTTCCCTCCCCTCACCCATCCCTCTTCCCTCCCCTCACCCTTCCGGAGCACACGATCAAGCGTTAATTTAGCTGTGTCCTCCCTCTCCTCCCTTCCCTTTCCTCTACCATCCCCTCCACTACCACCTTCCCTCCCCTTCCCCTTCCCCCTCCCTCCCCATCCTCCTCCCCTTCTCCCTCCCTTTCCTTCTCCATCCCCTCCCCTATCATCTCTCTTTCCCCTCCCAACTTCCGGAACACACGATCAAGTGGTAATTTAGCTGTGTCCTCCCCATCCCCCCTCCCTCCCACTTCCCCTTCCCCTCACCTTCTTACTCCCCTCCCTCTTCCATCCTTCCTCCCTTCCCTTTCCAATCCCCTTCCCACTTCCCTCACCCCCCTCGTAAACGGATATCAGTTTCGTTAACTACAATCATACATCGGTTACAATTTCTGTCAAAGCTAAAAAGTATAAATAGAAAATAAAAAAAACATTAAAACTCACTTTTATTAAAATGCACTGAAAAGTAAAAAATAACATTTTGAGACGCGTCATGATTTTTTTTACTAATAATAATGTCTACAAAAATGAAAGCATGGGCCCCAAAAACGGAAGGAAACTCTACAAAAATTTAAAAATCTATTTCTTTTCTTGTAGCATTTCCTTCCATGTTTGAGGGCACACGCTTTCATTTTTGTAGACATTATTAATTGCAAGAAAATCCTGGTGTGTCTCAAATTTTTTTTTTTTTTACTTTTTACTGCATTTTAATAAAAACATGTTTAATTTTTTTTTTTTTTTTCTTATTTTATGATGTCCCAGTACTCTAAAAGCGTTATGTTACTGGAATTTAGAGGATAATGCAGCGCTTCTTTGGAAAGGAAGCTGTTATATTATTCAGCGGTACAGAGGAAGGTATAATATTCATTATTCTGGAATCTTTCGTTTTTTGCCAGCCCTATTCAGTAGATATTTTCCACTCTTTGAAGGCAATTACGGGATTAATAATGCGGATTTTCTTTGGCTCTCATACCTGCAAACGATTATTGTTGACCTTTCCCGACCTTTAAAAAGTATGTAAACTCCATAATATTCAAATAGTCCCTGTTAAGATTTATTTTCGTTTTATATGTGGATTTTTCCCTGGATCATAGAAACACTCATTTCAGATATGAAAGAAATTCAGTGTTCACATTTTTGAAATGAGACAACAATTTAAACTTCGAATTTCGAAGAGGAAATGACTAATCATTCTTCTGAGGTTCGCTTATTTTTTTAACAGCTTTAGATATTCCCACAGGAAGCCTTTGCCCAAAATCAAATTCATCTGTGGCGATTTTCAGAGCGATGTGGATTTGGAAAGGGAGGTGGTTCTTCTCAAGTAAACATTTTCTTTTTATACTGGGCAATGTTAAATCACTTCACCTGCCCATCAAATTATTATCTTTAACCAAAGCAAATCGGCTGTGGCTCGGTATTAGTTGAGTCTGGCTTTGAAAATCTGAGTGTCTGACCTTGGCTATGTTCGCGGGAAGCTGATGTAACTTTTTGACACAAGCTTTTCCTTCTGTGAGACCTAACTTCTGTATCCATGGCAAGGAAACACGTTATAAGTTTCGTTTGCTAGAAACAAATGATAAATGTTGGAGGTAATTATGATTTTCTTGGAGATAAACACAAAAGGCCATTTATGCGAAACATTGTTGCAGCTTCAGCAGAATTGTTTCTTGAAGTTAATTTACGCTGCTCGGGTAAACTGCAGCCTCTCTTGTATTACAGAAATAATGCTTATAATATTACAGATTGTCTGTTGCTATCTGATAAACAGCGTTTGTGTTCACTATAAGAAGCATTTCCCCGATGGATTGAGGAGGGATGGACCACTGCTCGATTCTCTGTCTTACTTTCGCATTGGAAGCGAGAAAGATATTTATTCTTCTCTCTCTCTCTCTCTCTCTCTCTCTCTCTCTCTCTCTCTCTCTCTCTCTCTCTCTCTCTCTCTGCTGTGGCTGTGGTAATCTTGAGATGAAGTTCTTCCGTTTACAAATCCCGGCGATTACAGCTAGAACCTAAAGGATTGGTCAAGACCAGCAAAGAAGTGGTAATTCCCCTCTCAGTGAATTAAACATATTGACTGAATGTCTTGTAAAATAAGACTATAATCTCTATGACGATGAATCCAAGTATCTGCTACTCTTAAACAAAGCTAGATGGAAATCAAATTATAAACTCTGCTGTAAAACTTAGGAGAGGATAAATTCACGAAAACGTGACCTTGGCTAAGAATAACTTCTACCGATCTGTCTCTGAAATATGACTTTTTGGCACATGGCTCTGTTAGGTCAAATATCCTGTTTATGTGTTGAGTCAGATTCATTACAGCTAATGTCGACAGTTTTATGAAACGGTTTATATCGCATTGCTGGCAGCTGGCATATGAGGTACGTCAATCATGTAGTTCCCCCAAGAAAATTTCTGTCTCTCTTGGCAAAACAACTTCATTTTGTAAACTGGAACGCCCTCGGTAACATAGAGTATTTAAGAACTGATAAGTTTTTTTTTATTATTATTCGTTCTACACTTACTATTGTCGTTCTCACGTGAAGATAAGCGCTATATATTTTCTTGAGAATCTTTTAATGGAATAGGGAACTTACTATACTGTTGAGGTTTATGATAGCAAGTTTCCGTGTAGCTTACTTTCGAAGTCAAAGTCAGTCCCATATCATCTTGAAGAGAGGTATGCAGTGTCTAAGCCAAGGTCATGAAAAAAATGTTTCTCTGCAGTGAAATTACATCCTTTTCTCATTATCATTTAGTTAATTTCAATCAATCGTAGATTGACTGAACTCCTGATACTGAAATGATTATTCCAGTAATATAATGTTGCTGTAGACGAAGATGCCCTTATGCCAGGACAGGTTCTTTCTGCAGGAGCAGCTCATAGAATACAAATCTTTTATGTTTTCTCTGCTTATATACTCCTAAGGTTAGAATAAAATGTAAATAATATGTTTGAATACCAACCCCCGCTCCCCGCCCCTCCAAATTAAGATTTTGAAAGGATTATGTTAAACTTATCTTCATGAACTGATTATTCCATCTATGTTGAATTAATTATGAGTATTAGAATAAATATCTAAGGATACAAATAATATTTAAAAACTACTTAACTTTTTGCATAAATGGGACATTTTCCCTGCGCGAGGATTGTCATACAAATTTCCATGACGAATTCATTCTGTTAATTCTTAAAAATTAAATCGGAAAATATTTCCTTTTCAAAATCCTTCTTCGCATTAAGCTTCTTACTAAAAGAGCATTCGCTTCCACTCAAAACACTTAAGCTTATTAAGTGCCAGGTCTAATGTATATTTATGGGAGAAGTTGTCCGAGGGACCTAATCTCTCAGTTTAGGGGCTTGCGTAAGGGTACAAAAGAAGCTGACGAGAGAGAAAATATAATTCACAGATTTTTATGATATAGGAGAATAATTTCTGTGCCTGAGAGTGCGAGGGAAATGTGCTGGAAAGAACAGGCGGTGCCTATAAACACTCCAGACGGTTCAACAATTAGGCGCAGATTTCCTGGTTTACACTACATTCATTTTCTCATTTGGATAATTCGAAGTGGGAATATTTTTTCAGAAGGGAAAAAATGTTTAGAATGGTTTCCTTGCTGTCACTCATCGTATGTCTCTATGTAGCATTATATATATATATATATATATATATATATATATATATATATATATATATATATATATATATATATATATATATATATATATATATATATATGCAAATACACACACAAAACACACATATATACATACATACATACATACATATATCTATATATATATATATATATATATATATATATATATATATATATATATATATATATATATATATATATATATATATATATCACACATTACCACAGGTGAAAAATAAGAAACGGGGTGTAGGTCCTGACCGGTTTCGACTTTATTTCCAAGCCATTGACGAAGGACTGATACAGAGTGTGAGAAGTCACAAATATATATACTACAAGAACAGTACTGACGAACATACACAACCGTTAGAGACTCCATATCCCCACTCAGGCCGGTGTCGAGGTAGGAGTGGCCTTTAAAACTCATTTGGCTAAAAATCACAATAGACTCTCAGGGGACATTGCTGATAAACAGACCATACCCCACCTCAGATCCACACCTGACAGGTGTCATGGAGGCGGAGTTTGGAAACTCATTAACATTACTACCCTCGTACTGTGTTTACAAATATGATAATCCTATTTTCATACATCTCTACTGCCTACCTTAAAGTTTAAACAATTTACAAATTTCTTTTGATATTAAAGGATCAAGTTTATACATCTGATATTCATATTGTGGTTGTAACTTTCTTTTATAAAGCTAGATTCAATGATTGAATCTAGCTTTATAAAAGAAAGTTACAACCATAATATGAATATCAGTCAAGGGATGTATAAACTTGATCCTTTAATATCAAAAGAAATTTGTAAATTGTTTAAACTTTAAGGTAGGCAGTAGAGATGTATGAAAATAGGATTATCATATTTGTAAACACAGTACGAGGGTAGTAATGTTAATGAGTTTCCAAACTCCGCCTCCTTGACACCTGTCAGGTGTGGATCTGAGGTGGGGTATGGTCTGGTTATCAGCAATGTCCCCTGAGAGTCTATTGTGATTTTTAGCCAAATGAGTTTTAAAGGCCACTCCTACCTCGACACCGGCCTGAGTGGGGATATGGAGTCTCTAACGGTTGTGTATGTTCTTCAGTACTGTTCTTGTAGTATATATATTTGTGACTTCTCACACTCTGTATCAGTCCTTCGTCAATGGCTTGGAAATAAAGTTGAAACCGGTCAGGACCTACACCCCGTTTCTTATTTTTCACCTGTGGTAATGTGTGATAAATGAATCACGTACAAAAGTGATAATAATCATATATATATATATATATATATATATATATATATATATATATATATATATATATATATATATATATATATATATATATATATATGCTCAGAAAATGGCAGGAGATGCATGCGATTTAGTTTAAGCGAAAATCGCAGGAACACCAAAGTCAGATCTTACCAAAGCGTTTTCGCGAGATGTGTATTCCCGAATCGTCGTGGAACAAATGAGATTCAATCCGAAAGAATGAAAAAAGCTAAACAAAAAGATAATTTGGTCACAAAGTTAAACAACCCACTTAACGCTGAGAACTCTGGAAAGGGAAGCTAACTGCAACTTTCCAAACGTTGATAAACTTGGATTTTAATCGCTTTGCCTATATTTATCAATAATCTTTTTAATTATAAAAGCTTCAAGCGTTGCGCGTAACTATGGACCTTACTTCACTCCTGTTAATAGGATGATTGGAATCTCTCGTGTTCTCGTTTGTACAAATAATGCATTCGACTTCTGGCTAAAACTCACAGAACATTGATTCTGTTTGATTCATTGTTCAAGGGATTTTCCAATTTGTCCATAATATTTTTCATCACAGTTTTTGCAGGGAATTTCGCCTATGCAGCCAGAAACAGCGTGAGAGAATTTCTTATAACCAAACCCCTAACATTAAAATTACCGAAAAAACTTTTATGTTGAAAAGCTTTAAAATCTTAGAAATCTCTAATAACTTATTAATGAACAACAAATCAAACAGCATCAACAATTTGTGAGCAGTGGCCAGATATCGAGTGCATTATCTGAACACACGAGAGATTCCAATCATCTGTTAACTGGAGTGAAGCAAGGTCTATAGTCACCTCTTTCATTACTCTTTGGATTAAAACATGCGATGTACTTAAACTCCTTCAGTCGTGATCTTTTCAGCTGTTATGGAAATATCCCGAATAAAGTACATCAGTATATATTTTATTTTGCCCATCAAAATTAATCGATATTACTTAGTACCGGAATGGTTTTCTTAGTGGAACTGAAGTTTAGAAAATTGCACTTTAATCATTTATTGGTTTTGATCCTTCAGTCTTAAAAAAATTCTATGTTGGTTTTTAGATATAAGAATATTAAAACGAATACTCTTTTTTATTATATTAATGGGTTTTTAATCTATAAAGATTTTTACTTCTTGAACATCTCATTTTATTAACTTCTTTTCTTTACGGTTGAGGTGAATATACCTTCTAGAAAAGTGAAAGCAGATACTGTTGCAAGATTCAGATAGAAAAGAAAGCAACTAAATGTGGGGAACGTTATTTGGTTAGCCTGAACAAACAAAAGGGAGAACGCTGCTGACCATTTGTGCGGTGGAGAGAGAGAGAGAGAGAGAGAGAGAGAGAGAGAGAGAGAGAGATATTCTCACAATGCGTTTCGCTCTCCCCCTGAAGGGTGTCGTTGGAGAACTCAAATGATTATGTGCCACTCAGCCTCCTTCTTGTCCTTTTTCAGTTCTCTGTCAGAGAAAACTATTATACAGTAGAGACGGCTCTTTGACTGTCCGTCCGCACTTTTCCTGTCCGCCCCCAGATCTTAAAAACTACTGAGGCTAGAGGGCTGCAAATTGGTATGTTAGTCATTCACCTCCCAGTCATCAAACATAACAAATTGCAGCTCTCCAGCCTGAGTTGTTTTTATTTTATTTAAGGTTAAAGTTACCCATGATCGTGCGTCTGGCACCGCTATAGGTGCGAACAGCACATGCCGCCACCTTGCCGTGGCTGAAAGTTTCATGGGCCGCTGCTGATAGTTTCATGGGTTGTGGCTGAGAGTTGCGAGACAGTGTTTGTCTTTTTATTAAAACAATTTATAATAAAGTTTTGTAGCTTTTGAAGTCATTTTATTTGTAGATACATTTGTTTTCCTTAAATGAATTTTATCATAGGGGTGACTCAAAATAATTTATTGCCATGTTTATTGTCTTGATAACTGAATAAAGGCTGGACCCTAATTTAAAATACTGGAACATTAGCCATTTACACAGCAGGCTATTAGCAGGACGTCGAACCCACCACAGACACAGCACCATATACACCTCCCTGCCATGCACCCTCATGCTTGCTGTGCTCTAAGAGCCTTCCTTTGCAACACCACTCCTCGGTCTTTGCTCTTTCATCCCAGATCTCCCTTATTTCAGAAACTTCTCATCAACATTTCCCCGTCGTTCATTCTCTCTGCGTGATCAAACCACCTTAACACATCCTAATTGATTTTTCACCTGAATTCATCTTTCTGTCACATCTGCGTCGTAACTTTGTCTTCTCTGCGCTTTCAGCTTTTCTTGCTCCACCTTAATATGCAGATTATTAAATTCAAAACATTCAGTTTTTCTATTGGATTTGTCATCAACATTTCATCTCAGGAAATAAGGGTTGACGCAAGAGACCTTCCTTGCACAACAACTTTCTTTTACTGTCACCAATTCTCATCTTTCTGCTAAACTTTTTACCGACCTTCCGTTACCTTCCAAGATTTGCTTACTGTGGGATTCAATCTTCTGTCATCCCGAAGACGTCAGAGGATTTATCATTCCGTCTCTTAAAGGCTATCTTGCTTTTTTCTTATTATTTTTTATCATTTCCTTTGCTCCCAAGTGTCATTCAGTTCTTTGATTCTGGTTGACTGTCGCTCTGATTGAAAAGTAATATCTCCCTGACACGACAGTATTATTTCACTTAAATTCAAAGTAATATCCTTAGAATTTCAAGATATCTTTTCATATATCAAATGAATATTCTCGTCTGGTGTAAGTATTCTCTCGGAGGAGCTGAGCCACAAATCACACTCGATCAGACACCTTTAAGCTTTGATTACGAACTTAGTTCTTGTCACGTACCGAGATTACAAAAGCATATTAATACCCGCTCTCTGATCCGTGCTACAACACGCGAAAATCCTAAGTCTGAGTGGCGCAAGCTTTTTCAAGCTCTGGTTGATGGCATCGTCTTATTTTGTTATCTTTGATCCAATACCGCTTTTCATATTCTTCAATTAATGTAGCTTAACAAAACTGAGCATATAAGCGGAAGATATATCTTTTGGCATAAAATTATATATATATATATATATATATATATATATATATATATATATATATATATATATATATATATATATATATATATATATATATATATATATATAGGACGAAAGGAACTGTGTTATCCTGACGTATCCAGAAAAATAAGCCGTGAGAGAGAGAGAGAGAGAGAGAGAGAGAGAGAGAGAGAGAGAGAGAGAGAGAGAGAGAGAGCCTGCAGATTCACGGTCATATCCGAGAGCTGTGAACCGGGCAAGAAGACAAGCTCAAGTCTCAAGGCACACGATATGTTTCAGGGACATGGCCACCCCAATATAGGGTGCAAGATCTGGCACGGAGACCCTGTAGAGACTTGGTAGTCAAGGTCCCTAGGGATTTAGGACGCAATAAGAAGAGGTAGTTTTGAAGTTTGTTCTGGAGAAGAGACAGAGCTTGTCCATGAAAAATATTGAGCAAGGAATGGTGTCCAGGGATAATGTAAGTCGTTCATATATTAGTATATATTTTTAGTATTTGTTAAGAATGGATACAGATATATAAAATAGTATGGGTATTAACTACAGAAACTTTATATTAGTAATAATGCTGATGAGTTGTGAGGCAGCTATAAATAAATATGAATTAAAAATACTCTCCAATATAGTCTTAGGCTTAGAGAGTGATGTCACTGAATTTTCTTGTGATTCCAGACTTCAAGCAAATTATGGACAGCGGCCAGCTCTTAGCAGACATCAGCCTTAAAGAAAAGAGAACAGTGAGGAGAATTGAAAACACTATATAAAACGAATCCCACTGATGTACTATTATTTTTAACAGAATAATAATAATAATAATAATAATAATAATAATAATAATAATAATAATAATAATAATAATAATAATAGTAATAATAATTGTAACAAATTAATTTCATAAATATCCTGGAGTCAACAAAATAACGACTTCAGTCTTCAAAGTTAGTGTTTCAGATAAATATTTGATCACTTTTAAGAAAAAAAAAAAGTTACAAAATTAAGCGTCTCAATAATCGATCTAAAAGCATCCCAGGTGTCTGCATTTGAATGAGGAGATGCATTACCCGCATTCACGTGATGAATAAATAATAAATGATCAAAAATGGGAAGCTGCTAATAAGGATTTCCATTTGTGGCTCCTTCAGTGTCCCTTTTTCTTCCCATATCATTCACACTGACTTTTTTTTTTTTGAGCAAAACCTGTCTTAGCTTCTGTCAACGGGATGAATACTTAGGCGTAGTTTTGAGGATTGCAAGTAAAGCAATTCTCATTTTTTAAATATTCTGATTTTCCAAGAAAGCTTCATAAGTTATATACGAAGAGGAAGACCGGTTGTAGAGGCGGCACGTGCAGCTCTGTCCAACAAACCAAAGAGAAATGACAAAGTATCGTTCGTAGAAATACCACCTACCTATGGCATTGTCTAAATATATATCCATAGGAATGTTACATTAGTTTGATCGGGGATTTTGACAGGGAGGGAGTAGCATGCTGACAGAGAGTGTCAAAGCAGAGGCTTTGGGCATGAGAGCTAATACTAGAAATTGGAAAGCAGAGAGGGGGAATGGAGGGGATGTTATTGCAATGCTTGTGAACACATTTTCATGAAATATTTTCATTTATATTCCGAGCATATAAGATATTGGGGTCTTCTTAGATGCGTAAGAGAAGCCCAATGATTTTAGTCTCCTAAAAGTAAGAACGATGCAACAGGTTATAAATTCCCCAAACTTTTTAACTGATAATTGTTCTTGTAATATGTATTTTGGAACATCATGTGTTATCGAAATAAAACATAAAGTTTCTTTTTCGATTAACTTCCAAGACCATGAAAAGCTGTTAGTAAAGATTTCCCAAATCACCATCTCGTTACTGTAATTACCCAATGGCCTTTTTCCTTTTCAAGCGTCGGGCACTGGGGAGCGAACCGTTGTCTCATTACCACACAAAACGGACAAAGGCTGGGGCTATTTAGAGAAGGGCTAATGGAAGGTGATAAAAGGATACGTCCCTCAGGATTCTTTAGAGACGAACTGAGGAGCTTCGCATCCATCGCTCATTTCGGAGTGGGGTCGGGAAACCAGGAAGTGGCGCGTTGCCCTGAGAATAAAGATTTTGATTTAATTTGAAATTCTCTGGCACTTCAAGGCAAAGAAGCAAGAAACCAATGAATAAACATGCTTGAAGTGTACGTGAGACCTTCAAATGTTTCTTTAAATGACTTTGAATGATTCGACATTTATCTGAAGTCGCAAAAGGTACTTGAAAAAGATAAACGAAGAGTCACTTCAGGTACCTCATGATGATATTGTTTCAAAGTTCACCAAATCATCATACGGGAGTCGTCTCATTCGGTCCTGGTCGTTTCGGCCGCAAGTCACTTTGGGCCGTAACATCCAAAACAATGTAAGACGTTATGTTTATGGTATTTACCATTATTATTTCATGTTTTACGTACATCCCCAAGGGGCTGGTAATAAACACGGCGCCCATTTTGTAGGTAAACGTGCTTACGGCCGAAACGACCCGAATGCGTCTCATTAAGGCGTTTGTTCCCTTGGGAACATTTCTCTTGGTGGTTCTTTCGATAAAGGCTCAGCAGAAATTTTGATGCCTTCGATCTTTAGAGACGACCCGAACGTTGCGTGAGAGATTTCCAGGGCCACCCTCTTCAAGGACCATCGACATAAGTTACAATCAAAAAACATTTATCATTTTTGTTATTGCTATCGTTGGTACAATGAGCATAGTCTCTTATAACTGTCAATGGCCACTCAAGTTTTAATTAATTAACCTTGAGCTGAACAGACTGCCACCGGTAAAAAAACAGAGTAAAAAGAACAGAGACAGGATTCTGTTTCTTTTGAATTCATTATTCTCTGTTTTTTTTTTTCAGACAAAATTCTATTTCCTGCCGATAAAAACTCGCGAGTTTACATGGAGGCGTTTTCCAATATCATCGGATTTTCCCTAGTGACTTGTTGGCATCCAGTATGCGGGCATTTTTCTTTTTATTTCATGCCCTAGTAGTGTATGTCTGATCTGTTCAAATATTGCAAGTCAACACTGCCTGAAAAAAAGTATTTTGGAAATAACAGAAAACTTCTTTTAGAGAGAGAAAAAAACAACACTTGCAATTCGCAAAATAATTACTAAAACCTTTTTCACATATACAAATAAGAAATGCGGAAAGTATTTATCAGCTAATGTGTACCTTAGAAGGCATGAGTTTAGTCATTGTTTTATAAAATATATATATTTTTTATTATTGCTACAATTTCCTTGCACCACATAACTACTGTGATACTAAGGCAACAAAAAATATTATATATATAAAAAGATGGAAAGGATTATAATTGAAAGCATACAAAGCATTCCATTTGATGTTTGACTGCTGGGATTCTCACTTTCACAGCTACATTTTTGTTTTTTGTAAATAAAAATTTTCAGTAAGATTTTAGAATGAAGAAACACCTTTAAACAGAAAACCAGGGTGAGCCCCACCTCAGATGCTACGCTTTATTTCTCTGATCGAGTTCAGAGGCAAATAACTGAGCAGTATGTTTTAACAACCCATTTCATAATTATTTTTCAATATCTCATTCATAAAATTATAAAAACATTACTGATGTGAAATATCCCTTTATTACTTGTCCTCTTCTAAGAACTTCTTATGAATGACCAACATTGGTTAAAAGTTCTTGGAAAGGAAGTCTTGAAGGTCCGACGGAGAAGTAATGAAAGACAAACAAACATGTGTGGCAGGAGGAAGGGGAAAAACTCTGCGGCTGCTCTGACCCGTTTTTATCCCTCGTTGGTCTTCTTCAATGGAAGGATTCCCCTTACTTCAGTTAATTAGATAACCTTTCATGACTCTTGACATAAGGCCCTAATTTAATGTTATTGCCAGGGTAAGCAGATGCTCAAGTAAACAGATTTAATAAAGAGTAACTGTACAGAAACCAAAATGAATCTGAGCAAACGAAGACCAAGCATCGCATTCCAAACCGAAAATGAATCAAAATGGAAATGAATAAGAGGCTTTTTGTCCTGGAAATGCCAAAGAACTCTTATTGCGTATTTCTTTACCTGGTACCATAGAGGCCTGCGCCTTTCTCCACATCTGATAGAGCACAGAAATGGGATAGGCTAAGCAATGAAAATTAATTAGTTGTTGTAGCATTATGATTAAAGTGGTATCAAATAAACAAGATGATATTAAGATGGGTATGTTATTCTAAAGTTTTTATTTCTATTTTAATAATGCCTGTTAATTATTTTTATTTAGCTAGCAGCATCTGAAGTAATTTTTTGGGTTCAAAGATCGAGAGGCCGTGACCGCCCAACTCAGCCTCTCTACCGTTGTCGATGAGCTGCCTTAAAATGAACTCGTCTTAAATTTTGACAAAGACATCTTCCGCCATTGCAAAATTGATAAAAGTAGACGAAGACCCAAAAATATACAGAGACAGGAGAATGAAAAACAGAACAGAGGAATGACACAACCAATGCACGGACAGTACATGAGACAGAGAAAAGAGCTGGCCAGAGATGAAGCATGGCAATGACTACAGAGGGGAGAACTCAAGAAGGGAACAGAAGGAATGCTAACATCGGCACAAGATTACGTCCTAAGAACCAGATATGTCCAAAGAACAATAGATGGAAATAACATCTCACCCATATGCAGGAAGTGCAATATTAAAGACGAGACCATAAACCACCTAGCAAGCGAATGTCCGGCTCTTGCACAGAACCAGCACAAAAAGAGGCATGATTCAGTAGCAAAAGCCGCCCCACTGGAGCCTGTGCAAGAATCACCAGCTAGCTTCCATTAATAAGTGGTACGAACACCAACCTGAGGGAGTGATAGAAAACGATCAGGCAAAGATCCTCTGGGACTATGGTATCAGAACAGATAGGGTGATACGTGCCAATAGACCAGACGTGACGTTGATTGCCAAATCAAGAAGAAAGTATCACTCATTGATGTCGCAATGCCACGGTACACCAGAGTAGATGAGAAAGAAAGAGAAAAAATTTATAAGTATCAAGACCTGAAAATCGAAATAAGAAGGATATGGGATATGCCAGTGGAAATTGTACCCATAATCATAGGAACACTAGGCACGATCCCAAGATCTCTGAAAAGGGATCTGAAAAACTAGATGCTGAAGTAGCTCCAGGACTCATGCAGAAAAGTGTGCTACTAGAAACAGCGCACATAGTGAGAAGAGTGATGGACTCCTAGGGAGGCAGGATGCTACCCGGAACCCCACACTGTAAAAACCACCCAGTCGAATAGGATGACTGTGATAGACAATAATAATAATAATAATAATAATAATAATAATAATAATAATAATAATAATAACGGACCCTATACCTCCTCTATGCCTAAAATCATGATATGCTTACGATTTTTCTTCATACTGAACGATGATAAAATAATGCTAAATAGATGTATTAGTCCCATATATATATAGAATCATTTCCTCACTCTTCTCTAATATCCTTGCATGCTTGCTACTAGAGAGTAATCCCTGTCTTTCTGAGTACCGTGTAATAAAATCGTTAGATGTCTCCTCTGCCCTCATTGAGAAACATAAATTTCTGAAATTGGATGCCAGTCCGATCTGGTTCTTCGTGAAAATCCGTCTCTAGTCCTTCATTAATCAAGACCTTGCGCTTCTCTGACGATTTAACTGAGTGTCATTGCAAACAATATTGATCCTTCTTGGTGGCACAATGGATGGGGCACTGGAAGTCTACACTTCATACCCGAGTTCGAGACCTGGTTCGACACCAGGATTTAGATATTGTTGGACTGAGTAAGGAAAAATTAAGTCCTTAATTGACATTATTCATTGCTGAATGCCAATACAGATTTCTATTGCGATTGTTAATCAACATGTCTAGCAAATCACTTAGTTTAATAGAAATGAAAAAGATCTCTTTTTATTTAGGAAATAAGGTATTATCCGTATTTAATATATTAACAAATGGAATCAAATTATTTTTTGTCATTTATGATAGAATTATGTCCAGAAATATAACAATGGGAAATATGATTCATTACAAAATTTATGGCAGAATTATATCCAGAAATATAACAATGGGAAATATATGAGTCTTTACAACATAAAAGAATCATGAATACGTAATAGAAAACAATTATATAAAATAATTTTCCTTTTATTCCGCGCTTTTTGTTCAGTTACTGAATTTCATTTGGAACAGTTAATGCCAAAAGATAGTTTTCATTACAACAAGGAGATTAGTTCATTCCCACTCAGAAAGCACAGTCTGAGATCCTGATATAATAACTTAGGTGAACAAACACCCTTGTAACCAATCCTCTACCTATTTAGATGGAAATATATTAAAGAATGCCTAAAACGTGAAATAGGGTTTTCAATAAGAAGCTCTCAATGTAACTGGTAACATTACTGGTATTTACTAAACCCCTGAGGATTGTTATTACAAGAAAGAGAACATATGCGAAAAGTTTATACGATATCTATTTGATATAAGAGATGCTTCGGAGATTAAAGGCTGATGATAAAAGAATAGGGCTACGCTATTTAGGTTCTGGAAATAGGGGAGAAGTCGAGCGTTTCCTTGATATAAACTTCGCGCGACGACGACCTCCGTTATTTCCGAAGAGAAGAACGATTCTTGTTTGGTACCAGTGACGAAAAAGCATCCTTCAAGGGGTTCTATTCTGAGGAGTCAAATGGAAATGGTGCTATGGTGAGGCGGTTCTTACAGACTATAAATTGTAGCGTTACTCGTGCTGAAATCACTGCTTCCATTGGAGGGAAAGCAACCGCGATGATCGCCGTCGTGCATCAGTGGACAGAAAGTGAATCCTTCCTCGTCTGCTAAATGCAGTTATTCCTCTCTAGCACCGCTTTGATCTCAGGTCAAGAATGGTTGGTGAACTTCAAGGCTGAACGCCTGGGGCTATTTCTGGTTCACGTATATGCTTGGAACGAGATTCCTTCCCAGGCATATCATTCCTTCCCGACCAAAGGTTTCTCTACTTCAAAATCACTTCTCAGTCATCATTTTTTTTTTTTCTCTTTTTCATCTCTTGCTACATTTGTTAACCGATAAATCTCCACATTGTCGCTCTATAAACCCGCAACATCTCTGGAAGCCGTTACAGCCCAAGCTTTGATGGACATGTCCAAGATAGGCCTTAAGCGCGACGTCACTTTCGCCGAATGCGGATCCGCACTTGTTGATGAAGGCACGACTGGAAATCTCGTCTTTCTCTTTTTTAACTTGTTCTTTTCATTTCCTCTATTCTTTTCACTCCTGACTTTTTGAGCTATGATGTCAATTATGTTTTCACTCCTGAATTTTTGAGCTATCATGTCAATTATTTCATACAGAAAGACAAAATACTTTATGGATGTTCATCTTGCATGGAAAGTCGGTGGTATTAGTATTAGAGTCATAATAATTTTTGTAATCTATGTGTAAAAGCTTAATGATGGCCATCAAAATGATTCAGACAAGTATCACTTTTTCAAGTTTTATCAGCTAGTTTTAAGAAAAAGCACTGGATAAAAGAGTCTAAAATACTGTAACTGGTATTTGTCCTTTCCTATATGTAAAATTTTATATTTCGAGTTTGTGTGTGTGTGTGTGTGTTTTGTGACCCTTGTTTAAATTAGCAATATAGTTCAAGTTGCATTTCATTAACAAATTTATCAATCGGTAATCCTACAGATGAAGAAGAATTTTTTTTTATTTTAAAGGTGACTGCAATCATATTATCATATGATATCATCATCAGATAATAGCAAAAGGAACACACTGACAGGTGCAATTATAAGAGATAAACAGTGCAGTAATTCCATAAGCAAAAGATTCGAATATCTAGACCAATACAATACTGAGAAAGAAAGATTTCTTTCAGCACGAAAATCTATAGTTGCTTTTTATTATGGCGAACTGCAGCCAACCTCTATTCTTGTAATATGCCTTTTATGACTGATAATAACAGAAGGATCAAACTTATGGGAAATGGGAGAAAACTTGAGCAGTTTCAGTTAAAAAGCCCAGTGTTGGCAGAGTTTCATTATTCTCAGTTAGAGCAATGGAGAGGGACTCTGCTTTTTCATTTGCGGAAAGTAATGAAAGATTCTTCATGCCGGTCTTTAGAGAGTCCATTTTTTTCTTTTACTAACTGCTGTGAAAATAAGTGTAGCTCTTTCTATAGCTCCCTGCAAGAGGAGTTAAAATAGAGAAATCTGAGGGGCCTATTGGAAGACGAATATTGCAGTAGGTTAGTTTCCTAATTCTCCTCTCTGACGATCATCGTAGTAAATTTGCATACTATTTATGGAGATATGTCCTGAATTCGTGTACAGAAAATAACGACTGGTTTAATGAAAAGAGATGAGACCTACATTTAACATTTTGGTTGGAATGCAGTGAATAATTTTAGTTTTGGTTCAGGGAATAGCAATGACGCTTCCCCCTTGTCATTCAATACCTGTTCGGTTCAGCAAGGGTCCTTTATGAGAGTTCGAGAAGGGAATGCAGGGAATGATTACCGCATCAAATAGTTTTGCACACAGAGAGACATCTGTGCACATGTTCATATACATTTTCATTTGCATTTTATATCACATTTACTGGTATTGTCGCCATCAGAAATGCTCTTCTTTAATTATGAGGAAGGAGGGGAAACAGTAACATGCACATTTATTAGTATCTTTCGAAGACGGGCGTGGTGTCTTTTTATGTTAATGTTGTAATTATAATATATTTTATTACTTGCTAAAAACGTTAGAGACCCCAGTGAACTTTTTAAAACTATAATCGCGTTCTGGAGTTGACAAGATGATTCTCCTACATATTAATGTGTGTTATGAACGTTCCTGACACTTTTTCCAGTGCCAAATAAATAGTCGTAGATATACTGGAATCTCTTTATATCTTACAATTATGGGGATGTCCATGGGAACCGGGGTTCCTGAGTGGGGACCCCCAAAACGCGTGAAGTACAAGGATATGTGTTTAAAACTTAATCTAAGCTGGAGCACAGGTCCTTACCTACCTCGGGGGTTCGACCCACCTGGAACCTCCACCTAGCCTAACCTAGAGCACTATAAATTAAGATAAATGAATGTTGTGACATAACTTTACGTGGGAAGCCGAGTCCTTACCTGGCCGGGGGCATCTCTCCTAGGACCTTCCCACTACTATAGCCTACGTCACCAGGTGCTTACTATATATCCTGTGGATGGTGTCGCATCAAAAATATTCAATGACCCATACCGTCATCAGAATCAGGACTTGCAGCAGTAGGCCATCACAGTGATATTAGACTAGAGTGCATCCTTGTGTTAAACTTGTGTATTTTCCTCACCCAAATACCCTCTTTCGTATTGTGGTCCCCCATAACTGTAGTATATCTTTTAACTACTAATTTAAACAAATCAAATGAGCCGAAACAATCCAAAGGACAAGAGTTACAGGTCTGCACCAAAGATACAAGAATGAGAACAGCATCCGGTTATGTTTTAGATTTGGTTTTCTTCTCATCTTGATATCCACTGTTTGCAACCTGTGTTGGATCACACGTGTCACACTAAGAATTATCTTACAGTCTATTGCACTGCTTCTGTCTTCCCTCCTAACTATACTGTCGTCTATCTGGCTCTGCATTCCACCACTCTCATATGTTAGAAAATGACGACTGCCTTCAGAAACCAGGTTTCATACAGCAGCTCGAAACTGTTCCATTTCTAGTGCATACACTCCAATTCATTGCTTATTACAAATCCTTGCTCTCCATGAACCTCCTCACATCCATTTCTACTCTTTCCAACGCTACCGTGCGTATTTTCATCTACGATTATTTCCTTTCATCTTTTATCATCCTGATTGCTGTATGTAGTTCTTCCATAAATATAATTCCTTCTCTTGCTCCTGGCAACCCATCTGATGTAAACAAAATGAAGCTAAATAAACAAAATTCACCACTATTAAGAGCTGTCACCAATTTTCTTTTGTCACTTTTTCCCCACTTACCAATAGTTATAACTCCTACTCCGTTTATTCATACCTATGAACTACGATAATAAAGCTTAAACCCATTATCAACCTCAGTGGTTCCCTTGCATTCTCCATACGTGCAAACATCATATCATCTAGTAATAAAATAAGAAGATAAAGCAATCCGTACACAAAGCAAGCATCTCACTAAACTGAGTTTCAAAAATAGCACAAAGTGGATTCTGGTGGTGTGCGTAATGAGGTCAACAGTCTGCACTCTTAACAGCGTGATGGGGTTTGTGTATTTTTTTTTTTTCTTTCTTAAGTTCAAGTAAATTTTGCTCACTGATGTTACAGATCTACAAACAGATTTCAAATAACTTATTTTCATTAGTGATTCACTCCATTAAATTCAGTCTATGATCAAGTACATTAATTTTTGCAACATTTACTGGAAATTTATAATCAGGTGTTCTCTCAATGATTCATGACAATATTTATTTAAGCGATCCGAATGATGTCAATATTTATTTCAAAACATTTCTTATACTAAATTTTTAGGCTGTGAGATGGAATACTTCTGTTAGAAAACTCACAGAGAAAACTTTGACTTACAAGGATCATATATATACATACATACATATATATATATATATATATATATATATATATATATATATATATATATATATATATATATATATATATATATATATATATATACATATATATATATATATATTTATATATATATATATATATATATATATATATATATATATATATATATATATATATATATATATATATCCTAATACTATGAAATAGTGGAAGCATCGCAAACCTAAGATGTCATTATGGTTTATGATAATTAAAAATTCGGCAACAATCGGTGCAGTTGCACTCTGATACATCAGTCCCACATCCTTTGCTGCCCTTTCTGTCTACAAGACGCAGCCCACCACAAAGACCCAATCGGGGAAGAGGCTTTGTTACAAGCGGGAGCTCACAATAAGCTTCACAGGATGTTTATAAAAACAGAAAAATGATGGCACCGTGTACATGAGTCATAGTCAGTATGAAAAAATCGTGTTCACTAAATTTTTCATGAAAATGATCTTCATTACCTTCATTTTGCTTTTCATTAATGAACGAGAAGGAAAAGAAACAAGTAAAAAATGAGCCGAAGTTTCTTCGGCTCACTCGAGTTTCTGGACAGCGTATACTCAAGGCCACCTAAAATAAATGCATCTTTCGGTGGCCTCGGTATACTCGTAGTGCTGTATGAACCGCGGTCCATGAAACTCTCAGCCGGCCGTGGTGGCCTGTGTTGTTGCGTTGCCAAAAGCAAGGTCATAGCTAACTTTATCCTTAAATAACATAAAAACTACTGAGGCTAGAGGGCTGCAATTTGGTCTGTTTGATGATTGGAGGGTGGATGATCAACATACCAGTTTGCAGCCCTCTAGCCGCAGTAGTTTTTAAGATCTGAGGGCGGACAGAAAAAAGTGCGGATGGACAGAAAAAGCCGGCACAATATTTTTCTTTACAGAAAACTAAAAAAGACACTCATCTCTAACCATGCCTCTCCTTTCAGAACATTTGAGTCTCTCAAGAACCTAAATTTCTTTTCTTAAGGATCAATTTACAAGTAGCTGGCTTCTCTATTTACTTTCCTCCTGCTCTTATTGCGTCTCCTAAAATCCAGTTATTTGGCCAGGACTGTGCTGCAATGCCTCTGCAAGGCTGTTGTTGCTATTACATACAATCTTTCCACCTGATTGCCAAGCCTAGACACGTTCTATACGCGAGAACTTAGGTCCGCATTTCTCGCTTGTGGCTCAGGCGATATTTGACTTTTATTTAATCCCTCTACATTTTTTATCCGTTTTTTTTTTAGTTGTTATCATATAAAGATAAAAGCATTATGTGGATAAATTCTCTGATCGTCTCTTGTTTTATCTGGAATTCAGGGGTTCATGGAGAGAGAGAGAGAGAGAGAGAGAGAGAGAGAGAGAGAGAGAGAGAGAGAGAGAGAGAGAGAGAGAGAGAGAGACTTTTGACACGACTGACATCAACAACTGTTTAGTATGTTTCTCACAATGTGTAAATTCATCTCAAGTGGAGTGGGAGAGGCTAAATTCGATAAATGAAAACACAAACATCCACAGACCGCCCAAACTAACCGAACCAAGGCAGCAACAGCAATATGCAAGAACACTTATCTCAGCAAATACTTTTCGCGAGTGAAAATCTGTTGACAATATTCAATTAGTCAAGCTGTCAACTTCTTAATTGCTGAACAGATACAAATATGAGCTAATTATAAGCATCATCTTGCAGCTGCAGCGTTCAGCCTTATTCGTACAAAACATTCTGAACGAGACTTAACACTCTATTTTAGGAAAGGGCTTTGTCTCAATCGGAATTCGTCCAAAGGTCAAAGGGCAATTGCAAAGTCCGTGTACAAGTCATTCATTGGTATTACGTTTCCACGAGAGAGAGAGAGAGAGAGAGAGAGAGAGAGAGAGAGAGAGAGAGAGAGAGATGGCGTGTAGAGTCACATGTACCAGTAACGCAGACCCTGTCACTTTCTGTCTAGATTTTCCGTCGCCTTTAATATCTGGCTTTAGCGGCTGACATCATTTTAACTACAAACAGTGACAAACGCCAATAACAATAGCAATACGGGCAACGTCTGAAGCACTATCGCGTCCAAACGTCTGCAGAATAAAAAGGCGATGAAATTATTTAGTAGGGTCTAAGGTGAATTTTAAAGACCTGAAACACAATCAATTGTCATTCTTACAAATACTCCTCAAACTCGAATTTTGAAATGACTTACTTCCTACAGCAACAACAACAACAACAACAACAACAACAATAATAATAATAATATAAATAATAATACTTCAATAAATGGATATTAAACACCTACTTCAGCTCATGGTAGTCAACCCAAAGTTTAGAAAATCTCTGTTGGCCGGACGAGGCCAGAGGTCCACTTCAGGGAGCTCATTCTCTTGAACATTTGACCACTTTTACAGGCAAACCATAATTCCAGTATACTTTTAGGACAGTTTTTTCTACTTTAATTGTCCAGGGTGAAAATAATCACGGATATGAAAATAAAAGCATTCATTTAAAGCCGCCTCCATATCATTCAAGAAAGGTGACATGAAAGCGCCTGGGTACACTGACACAATTACAATAAACGCTATTTGCTGGATACTTTTAATATCGGGGAAGGGTTGGGGTCGTATTACTTGAAGCTGCTCGCAGACTCTTTTATACAGCGACCGGGAAATTTTTCTTTCTCGAAGAAAAACAAATTTAAATAAAAAGGAACATGGATTTTCATGTCGACTTCACGATGACAAAGTAATGGATTTTATTTTCTGATTTCCAGTGCAATTCTCTGAATGTATTTCATCGTAACCGAAACAGTAGTTAGTTGCTAAAAATTAATTTGGAGATTCTCTTGAAATGGAGATGCCAACGCCTGAGGAACGCGCGAAATTTCATGAAATACGCAAACTCTCCTGTAAACCGAGATGTGGCTATAGTTAGTTATGAACACCCAGTATTCATATCAGGAAGCTTTGGAGATCAGAACGATTTTCAGCCACCGTGCGCTGACCGTTTTCAACTCATTTTAGCTAATATTAGATGCGAAAGAGAGAGAGAGAGAGAGAGAGAGAGAGAGAGAGAGAGAGAGAGAGAGAGAGAGAGAGAGAGATTTTAAGCTACCTCTCTCACCGAGAAAGTGGGAAATATGACCGGCACCCAAACTGGGGATTTATTCACCCTGAAGGATGAGTTTTCTAAATCTCCAACGGGAAGCAGAAGGGCAACCAGCAAAGTAAGGGAAAATGTGCCTCTGTTTTCAGCCAAGTTCATCAATGAAGACGGATAAAATAGGATTATGTTAAGAAACACGGAAGGATTTGCAACACTTAGCCAAAGGAAGAAATAAAGATTGTCTAAGAAATTATTGATATTTGTATACAGAAGGACTAACTTCGACCCCTGGTGAATTAAATGAAAACGACATATCTGTATTTTCTTATGATTCAGACTAGTAACCACTGCCATTTGCATTTAATGTGGCCCAGAACGATGCCATGAGTATAGACGCTTGTGTTTGTATTAATGAAGTGTGGATGTTCTTGGCAGTGCAAATATGAGATTGCAAATTGAGCTCAAGGGTTTAATTCTCTAGTATAATTATGAATGAGTGCTTCCATCACGAAACAAATATAATCTGAGTTTGCAGGAGATATAAAATACATTATTCATGGCCTAGTTAGCATGCCAGCCAAGCTGTTATCTTCTTAATCGCTTAATGAATGCGAATACCTGCCACCGAGTTGCTGGTCACCAAAGCTTCACATCGAACATTTTTTCCATTTACAGCATAACCAGTCAACAAAATTCAGGGTGTAATGATTTTATATGAATATTTTATTTCAATATTGTTGTATGATTAACTCAGATTCTATATTCATTGTCCTTCGCAGCAATAATCATGCGTTGCAATTACTGCTCACCACAGCTTGCCATAAAGTTTCAGAATGAGCGTCGATGTTTTCCTTGTTCTTTTAGTGAAGTTTTTAGTCATTTTATTCTGAATGCTTTATTGTAATTCTAATATTATTGTTTTACTGATTGCCATGTTCACTGTTTCCAGCCTCGAAAATGCAACTACGATGAGTTGTGAAACGTCGGCCTATTGTAATGAAGTGGAAATGATAGTGCCTTTCCCTGAACCCCCTTGGGTTGTTTTAAAAATGCAGACAGCTTCTGGACGGGAGGGGTGCCTACAGCTCTTAAGATTACGTTTGAAAAATGTATATAAAGGTTTATGATTGAATAACTTGACGCTTTTGACCAATGGCGAAATTAATAACAATGAACCCTTGTGCAATGGTATTACTGTAGGGAAACGTTTCCCAGAACACAACGGAGAGTAATGGGTAGATAGATGGGTATACAAATACCTACAGATTTTATTCTCTGCTTACGTTTCCGGCAGTTTTAATGACAGCTGTGATAGGTGACTGAAATGTCACTTTTTGATGATAGAGATCGTTGGCTTCCTTAAATATTATAGAAACGAGAAATTTCAGTGAAGCTATGAACATTGTTTGAGATTAATTAGTTTAACCCTAAATAACGGTGCCTTGTCAAGGTAAATTGAACTGAAATACTTCGTTTATCTAAAAACGATTCAACTGGAGAGGTTAGGTCAAAATTTACGCCCATAAAATAATCTCCTGACTCTGGTCCTTTTAAAACTGATAAAGGGAAACTTTGCTGAGTAATAGATGCCTGTTTCTCAGGCTTACTTGTATGAATAAATCATTGTATCAGTGCGAGTCAGTTGATGTAATGACTACCACTGATGCAATGATTTATTCAAATAAGAAAGCCTGAGAAACAGGCATCTACTTCTAAGCGAAGCTCCCTTTCATGAATTTTGAAATACCGGGACTTTTCGATATGTTTATACTGAATATTCAGGGTTAAAGGATAGATATCTCTAAATATTCAAAACACGCTTACCACTGATGATCATGGTCTATGTTATTTTAACCTCAGGAAAATGATCTTTCTTGTTGTGGAATGATTCTCTGTGCAGTAGAAAGAGGAAAGGTTTCTTTTTTTAAATCTGGCTCAACTCTCAGTTTGAGGAGATCTGAATATGCCATAGTCGTATCACTGTATGGGCTCCACAAGATGTCATTTTTCTTATTATTTACCTCGGTAGATCCTCTTTCCTCTTCCCCACTTCCCCACCTCTCTCTCTCTCTCTCTCTCTCTCTCTCTCTCTCTCTCTCTCTCTCTCTGATAAGCCAGTGTTACATAAAACATGAGCCGTTAAAGCAAAGAAGAAATGGCTGCGAGGGTCATTCCTCTCCTCTCTTGGCTCCCCTCCATCCCGTGTGATAGTGTCAGGTCAAAACGATTATCACTGAAATATGACGACGGCAGAAAGGAGCCTCAGAAGACAACGAGGTTCTCCCCCCCCACATCGTTTTTTAAATCTTTAATCTGTATATTTATTTTTATCTTCCACAGTGTGCACTTAGATATATGATATGAACCAAAATCATATGATATTGCTAAATTAACTTCCATAACGAAATACCATTCAGGAAAAAATATGAAAACAATTAACGACTGCACATACACAAAATCACACACTCGGGCACCAAACCTTATCTCTAATCCAGGAAGGGTGATCCCTGCTGCCAGCGCACACACACACACACACAGATGTATGTATGTATATATATATACATATACATATATATACATATGTATATATATATATATATATATATATATATATATATATATATATATATATATATTGTATATATATATATATATATATATATATATATATATATATATATATGTGTGTGTGTGTGTGTGTGTGTGTGCATGTATGTGTGTATGTGTGTATGAGGTTGTGTGCATGTGAGAATGTGTATTAATGTACGTACAAAATGTACTTGTAATATTAATGAAATAAGGTAACCGTAAATAATGAAGGTGACGGTGTAATTCGAAAATGAATTATATGTGTTTATGCTTTGAGTGGAAATTCCAGAGACGTGCTCTCCTCAGGAGCAGGGAATCTGTCAGACTCCCTGGACGTGTCTTGCCAATCACGGGACTACTTTGAACTTCTTGTAGCTGCTGTGATAAAAAGTTGCAATGATCTCAGACTGCTGTGAGGTTTAAAAGGCACTTTACCCACTCAAAGAGACAGACAGCTATCGTTGTTTTTCAACATAAAGGCAGGTTCTTTTATTATTAGTTTCAGTCGATACATAAGTCAAGATTTGGATATTTTCTTGTTACTAACTTCATTCCCGAATAAAGTTAAAAGATTAGAAGAGCTAAATAATTTAGGGATTCTCTCTCTCTCTCTCTCTCTCTCTCTCTCTCTCTCTCTCTCTCTCTCTCTCTCTCTCTCCTAACAGAGGGACGACTCTTCACATTCTTCACATGCCTGTTCCGTCTCTTCACCTGAAGAAGATAACTTCCGAGTTGCTGCTTTTGGTGCGAAATCAGCTCACGATCCAAATGAAGTCAATTAAAAGGAAGCGGAAAGTGAAACACACTTTTGCTTCTACTGTAGACTACGCAACATCAACGCAAAATCCCAATCCTAAATCAGCGCATTCTGTTTTAGATCATGCGTCCCTCCTTTGCTGGAAGACTGTTCGACGTTACCTCTGCCAGAGATTGATCTGTTTTAGATTAAGCGGTCATTGATTAGTTTTCTTGTTCTCATTCACTGCAGAATGAAGGCTTCTTCCATAGAGCAACAAAATAAGTTACATAAAGCATGCATCAATAGAATTTCACTACTTCTTTTCCCACTTTTTTCCTCTGTCCTCTCTACCTTTCCTCGTGATTCACTTCATGTAAGTGTCCTTCCCTGATCCCATTATTCGCCCTCCTTTACCTCGTAATTCCGTTGATAGTCACTCAGTGTTTGCACCGTGAAAGACCGTTGAACGAACTTGAAATTGGTATTATATCAATGAACAGGACTGTTTGTATTTATTGGTGTAATCGCTCAGGATCCTGAAAGACAGGAAACAATTAGCTTTAGGCCAGAGAATTTGTTATTTATTCTTCTCTGCAATGATCACCTTCCGTCAAAGATACTTATACCTGAGCCCCGCAAATCATGGGTCAAAAACTTGACAGGACACAAGATCGATCCATATGGGGGGAAACCACCGGGGATCTTTTTGAAAACATCTACTTTGCACCTGTTGATCTCAGCAATGAATTAGGTACTTTAGTCCAGTTCATAAAATATTCAGGAATATCGGGGCACTACATAAAAATTACAGTGGAACTACTCAGCTCACGAAATTATGTGATTCCTGAGTGCCAGTTCATCACCTTTACAGGAAATAAATTGTATTTTCCTATGTGTCAACTTCGGTTCTGATAGGGCATCAGTTAATGGTGCTATTGTAGTCAATCAATTAATAATGGAAAACTTACCCGCAATAAGCTTTCGAATTGAATGTTAGCGAATTTCTATTCCTACGAAGAAATCTTTGACATTTAGTAATCCTTTTCTAGTACAAAAAAGAAAGTTTCCATTTTCTCATGTTTGTCTGTTGATTAAAAGAATAACTTTTCTGACATCAACTATTCGTAGATTTTTTCCTCTCTTGCTGTTTACCATCAATTTTATCAGTCAATGCGACATATTGTTTCGGTCCTGTAACTTTTTATTTCCATTTGAATAGGAGATAGAAGAAATAGCTACGATGTGCATTTAAAGGAAATACGCAAACAAATGCACATTCAAAGCAGCTGGAGTTCAAGTTGGAATTGAAAGTCTTCAGAAAGTTGTTATTCCAACTGTTTGTGCGAGTCTCACACTTAGCCCCCAAAACCCTTTCTCATTCACCAAAATCCCTCAATTTAAAGTAAAGCCCTGAGAAACGTCCTCTTCTGTTCCCTCCGTCACCACTGAAGAGACTGAAGTCCCCAGACCATCAAGGCCTTTCCTAATCTTAATTATCTTTTTCAGTAACCAGCTCTTTTTCATCTACGAGACTCAGAGCAAGGTCTCGGAATTTCCTTCATTTTGTAGATTTTCTTGTTGATTTTGAATGAAAATTCTTTCTCAATACATTTAGGAAAGTAAATTCATGACCTTCCCAATAAAGAAGTTTCGTTTACTTGAGGTATCAAAGGCGACCTTTGTACAGTCCTAAATGATGATATTAAATCAATCAATCAATTAATATAGGAGAAGCCATCTGCAAAATATCTTCAATTAATCCATCCCAGGAAAGCCACCAGTGTCCTAAATTGATTAAAATCTGCTACAGAGGGACCACTTCTATTTTCTCTCGAGATGTGTTTCTCTGCGTGTAAGTGTGCGACGAATTCTGTCAGTGCGGAAATTCCATTTTGTTACTGTGACCTCCTCGTTTCTTTTCACTCGAAAGAGGTCTCTCTGCCAGGATTAAATGAGTCTTCATAGTTTCATGAATGTGAGCTTTACAAGTGAGTGTTAGATGACTGTTGTTTGTTTACTATCAAATTAATGTCGATTAGATAGATATCAGCATGGTTAGAGTTGAGATATGCAGCGAATTAAATATTTTGGGATAAACATACATGAATAAATTACACAAAATTAATACAGATCACAATGTCATCACAAAGGGGCGTTTCTTATCCTTACGGAAATCATTTTACCCATAATTTCCTCCATGCAACAATGGAAAGGAAACTAAATAGCAATGTCCAAATTCAAGTCCAGTGTGGACCCATTAACTGCCAAGCGAATAGCCTGGATTAATGATGTCATTTCAAAATATACGATGCGATTATAAGAAATTATCTTTAACTCTAAAAAATGAACAAAGTAGAGTCAACCTGTCCTGAGGAAGACGTCAACAGATATCAAGAAATGTTTTGCAGGAACAGAAAAATTGAGCACTCTATTTATATCAAATTACTGATAAAGGAAATATGAATTAAAATAGGGTTATAGGTAGATTCACGAACGCATTCCCTATCCCCCCATCCACCACTTGAGAAATTTTCAAAACAAAATCTTTAGTGATAAATTAAATTATTTAACTAATTTACTAACAAACATCGTGCAGAATAAGAAACAAAGAATACTGTCAAAATGGGGGCGAGACCTGGGAGGTAAAAGTTGAGCAAAGCGAGTGACATTTCGCTGGAAAACACGAGCTCTGAGGCACTCCCTCGAGAGCGAATTCCTCTTCGTGTTATTTGTGAAAGTAAAGGAGAAAAAACAAGTATGATATTTTTTGGTCTTTAATATGAAATAAAAGGCACTGTGGGAGATGTTTAATTGCAGCTATTAAGCGTTGCCTACAATAAATATTTTTATACAAACACAGACACGCGCACACACCATAAGCCTTACTTTTAACCAGGACAAGCTACAACCTCCATTGCTAGTGGATACTAAGTTCAATGCCAGCCTTGACGGGTAAGAGCTTTCGCTCGTGGTCAATTATACTTGACAAAAATATCAGTAAGGATTTTTCTCTATGTTGTAGGAGAGCTTACAGATTATAGAGTCGCTTCCATTGCTCTATTAACAGGGAAATAAGTGGAGGGGTTTGAAACTTGCAGAAAACACAATTTTATCCACAGCTGGTGGATTGTCCAGAGGTTGACATCGATGTGCATCGGACATCAACGTATAATATACTGATACTTGATTATTTTATTGTTATGGGATGGTCCCTTGCAAGCCTTCGAAACTACCTCAGAAATCACAACTCGTTTCAGTGGTGAGAGCAGCATAAATTAACTTCTAGAAAGGGATGTGCTCAAGCTTCTGTAACATTCATTATAAAAGGCTATGATGCTACAACTTCCGCTATACCATTAGATTTGGTCATTAATTAAACGCGCGTCACATTCTCCTGATAATAAAAGAAAGAAATATCTTGTAATATCTTGATTACCCTCCGGCGTCTTAAAATGATGTCCTTGTATTAGCCATGGAACCAGAAGTTAACCCCCGCAGAAGAATTTCCCGTCAAAAAGCAAATTGACGTCAGGAAAGCAAAATGAAGCTCAAAGACTCACGCTTTCAAAGTCAGACTGACAGGTGTAAAAAAAAAAAAAGAAAGTTTACTTATTAAAATGAAGTTAGTTGGATCAAATGCAAGGTAAAATATCTGTTTACCTCTTCTTAAAGATGATAACTAACATCATGAGATGAAACTTTTATTATTGCTTACCATACAAAGGTACTACATACACTGGATGAGAATCACCTCATATTCAAACTATTCTGTTTTGAGCGATCGTCAAAGAACAATACTGAGCAAAAGCTGTCAATAAATGTCTCCTTAACGAAGGCTTCAACAGAGACATCAGACTGTTCAGACTCCCCAGCAATGATAAAAGCTTAACGCTCACATTCACATTGAGTTCTCATGTCACCCGGTAGCATTCTATTGTAGTTCCTCTTCAACCAGGAGGAAACTTCGAAATTGAACTCATTTAGCAGGAACACCGTCCACATGTAACTCTTCAGAAAATGACCTTTGCTTCTGTGAAATATTACATAGCGCACTGCATAGCGTGTGTTTTGTATTGTACTTTAAAACGTCTACAAATGTCGCCACGCTTTGCGTTTAGTAAAATTTTTCTGACTTCTTTCTGGTGGCCTTTTCCATAATAAATAATGATGACTGCATTGGGCAAAATCAAAACAAACTACATCGACAACAAATTTCATGACACAGCATTTTGAGACAAAAATTTTATTCTCTCAGGCATTGTTTATTTTTTTTTCTTTTTTTGTATAGAATATTTGTTTAATTGTTGACGTGAAATAGTGATGAACGCACAAGGATCAAATGACTTAAAAAAAATAATAATAAGCCGGAAAAGGGGGAAAATAATGAATTCCGGCTCTCTTTCTCTCTCGTTCTAGTTTTCTTTGCCTCTGTGAACCACGTTTGTGGCTTAGTGGCTGTGAATATAAAAACATTCAAGCGTGACAAATAATGGAAAAAATTTCGTGTACAGTATATACATATGTGTGTGTGTGTGTGTGTGTGTGTGTGTGTGTGAATCTTTGTCATTATTTGTCACGTGTAACTGTTTATTATTCACAGATACTAAGCCACAAATGTGAGTTACTATATATATATATATATATATATATATATATATATATATATATATATATATATATATATATATATATATATATATATATATATATATATATATATATATATATCTGTGTGTGTGTGTGTGTATATATATATATATATATATATATATATATATATATATATATATATATATATATATGTATATGTAAAGTGGCATATTGATAACACATAATTGTTTAGATTTATTTTTCTGTGAATATGCTTATAACTCAATGACTAAATAACATGTTAAGCTTTGTATTACAAAGTTGAAAGAATTGTGACAACGAAATATGGCAGGAATCGTTTTTCTGTAAAGGCAGCGAAGGTGATCATGTTCAAACCTTAGTGTTCGACCGCGTCGACGTTTTGACGTTTTGTCGCCTGGTAACTGAGACTCTAAAGGAAACTTTCTGTCCTTGTGGCAAAGAAACAACATATGAGAGCAAATGTAAAATATGCTACCACTTGCCACATTTATATATCTTGAAAAATAATGACTTTTATGTACAAAAACATTTTTTTATCATTTTCCAGTGACCTCTGTATCACCTTTAGTGTAAACTATGTTGTTAAGTTGATCTTTTATAACAAAACCATAATTGGTTACCAGTGTGCTTGGACTCTGTGTGGAATAGCGACAAAGTGGCTGGGGGAATTCACGGCAGACGTTGCCTGACCACCCACCCCCATTTGCACTTTTGTGATAAACCAGAAAATGGACAAGTAGAGTCTCATTTGATATACCGCCTCACTACACAAAACACACACACACATATACAGTATATGTACGTATATGTATATGTATATGTATATATATATATATATATATATATATATATATATATATATATATATATATATATATATATATAACCTGGTTTTTTAATAGCTAGACGACTCTTACAGAGCATTTTTAAATTTTCATGTCATTCTAGATTGAGTAAAGTGATCTCTCACCCGACCCTAATTGGGTCGTTTCACCACCCCGGCTTCCGTGACTACATGATTCACGGTTCACAGATCCCTGAGCCTTGTCTGACAGCCATAGTGATTACACGCTGAGGGTGGGTTTGATGTTTCAGGATTTCTCAGGAATGCCAATCACGCTCACATGAATACTGCGCGGTTTCGAGGGAGTTTGGTGGCGCGTTCTCTCCCTTCCAAATATGCAGTTTCATAAAATGGAGGCTTTTCATTAGCGATCATTTTAAAGTTGAATATTACTCCGTTCTAAACGGTAGAAAAATATTGATTGGTGCCCACCATGCTCATGGATTATGTCAGTTCAGTGTCTGTTTAGGGTGATTCAGGAGATTCTTCCCATAACTTTAATTTCGAAAGCACTTCAACAGCAGATGTTAAGGGTCTTTCGAAGGATAAAGTTATGGAAAAAGATCTCTTTCGTCCTTGAAATTTGTTGAACTGACACAATTTATGAACATAACGAGTGTGCATGTAGTACAGTAGATATTGACGCGCATTCCAGTCTTCTCGTAATCAAAGACGAAGCAAGAGCTGGTTAGGCATCTAATAAAATTAATAGTTTTCGACCGTAACGGAGTAACATTTAACCTTAAAATAATCGCTAATGAAAAACTTCCTTTTTATTAAACTGCATATTTGGAAGGGAAAGAATCTGCGCTCACTTCACTAAAACTATTTGTGATTTCATTTCGTGAAAGGATGTTCGAGGAGGCAGTGGGTAGGAACAAGCTGTTCTGAAGCCTTTCATGAGACCCGGGCTACAAAAGACTTGGACTTCATTTCACTTAACATTTTCTTAAAGCAGGTGGCTTTGCTGACATTTCTCAGTTGCGACTGGCGCTGACATTCATCGCACGAAAGAGCAAAAACAATGGTGAATGGTATTTTTACAGCGGTTCCTGTCTCTCTCTCTCTCTCTCTCTCTCTCTCTCTCTCTCTCTCTCTCTCTCTCTCTCAAAAACACGCACACACACATACTCTCACTTATTCGTCAATGCTTTTTATACCTCATGTAATCAATTATATTTTATGCTTTTTGAACTTTGATAATGAAACGGCATCAGTAAATCCCATTCCAGTCCCTCACAAATAATTTATCTCCTTTCGACAACATAAACTTTCTGATCAAATGTTGTAAATTTCAAATGCTTTCGGTGATGAACAAAAACTATTTTTTTTCTGTGAATCATCGATATTTTCTGAGCTGATAAGTCTTCTTAATCAAATGGCGTTAGCTTGCTTAATTCAAAAAAAGTTTGAGACGAAAATTTTTTTTTCTTGAAATATGTCTTATTAATGTGTTCACTTCTGTCAATATCCGGGAAAAGTGGAAACTTTTTATTCTTTATTTCTTGCATTGTCAGTAATATATGTTCAGAGGTCTGTGAAACGATCTTTGCATGACATTATGCAACTTGTTTATCCAATCCTTTTCTGTGGGAAGCATCTGAAGGCGATTGATCTTCCGAATGACAAGTTTGGTACCTGATATGTCCTCCAGGCTCTCAGTTATCAAGCTCTACGTTGCTATGCAATAAATACGCTTTTCTCCAGAAGACGTAGATTCGAAATAATATTTGATTTTCGTATAGCTGCTCTGTGAAGGATCTGTCAACAATCATTCCCAAAATCCCGGCAGTATTCTTACAAATGCTTTCAGTCATTCACAACGAACCAATTTTTCTCACAAGGGAATTTGTCACGAAATAGATGATTAACTAGAAAAATAAACTTTCTCGGGAAGAAACCATCCAATATCGGGCGAGGAGACTTGTACATGTATTAAAAGAATGACTTTAATGACACTCTTAAGAGAGATAGCTAGATAAATAGACAAATAGACACACACACACACACACACACACACACACACACAGAGTTTTGTTATCCCTACGGAAGCTCTTCCTCATTAAATGTCTCATGGTTCATCAGTCATAGTCTTCCACATCACTACTCGAGTTGATCAAGTTATTATAAATTGGCGGGCGTGCCAACATTTAAGTATTAACATTTTATTCCCATTTAACGTTCAAAAATTCTTATATATGATTTTTATGTAATGTTTATTATATGGCTACGGCTATCTGTAGAATAGGTTCCCTCAATAAATGTGTCGAGTTTCATATAATATTTTTCCTCATATCTCTCACAGTGTTATGAAAAATCCTTACTGTTCACCAGCCACCTTAAATCTGCATTAACCATCACAGAGTTGTTATCGTTGTTTGAGGGAACTGGTTTTGCCTTAAAGAAGTAATGTCATACCTATTCCATTTCAGTAACCGTCGCTAACTGAACCATTATTTTCCTCCCGAACGGTGAAGAGCTACATTTCTATATCTCATATCATTTTAATCAGTGATCCGCAAAAAATTCCCTCAGAATCGTTAACAGATTATTTCTGCCATTCCCTGTGTAAAATGTAACAAGCCGTCGCTGAATAACCTTCGCTATGGTTTCAAGTTCACAATGTTCCCATTCTCTATAAAATAAGCATTCTGGTTGTCATTTTCCATTTTATAATAATATCGCTTGTAACGAAAACAATAGATGTTAATGCAGCCATCAAGTTCTCTCTCTGCTTTCTTGTCGTGTTTCGAGAAAGAGAAGGGAATGCAATCATTTGTTCCCTTTGTTACCTTTTTCTTGTTTCAAGCACAACCTTCGGGGAAGCAAACAAATCTATCAGAATTACAACCCAATATCCACGTTAGGGTTCTTTTCTATTACTTTCTCTCTGTCGCTACTACTAATGGCCCTCGAAACCCTGTCAAGTCTCTGCAGGGACATTTGTATATATATATATATATATATATATATATATATATATATATATATATATATATATATATATATGTGTGTGTGTGTGTGTGTGTGTGTGTGTGTGTGTGTGTGTGTGTGTATAT
>JANJGK010003613.1:60000-81923 GCA_039081455.1 Macrobrachium rosenbergii | reverse complement strand
TATATATATATATATATATATATGAATGGGTTCTCATCACCTGCAGCTGCAATAATTTTGCATCGAGTTCAATAATTTATCAATGTTACTTGCATACGTTCAGTGTTTCCCTAACGAAAGAAGAAAAAATTGGGTAGAGGTAAAAATTTCTTTGTCTTTGCCACTTGCTGGATATTGATCTAATTGCGGAAAGAGTAAAGGAAATTGGTTTTTATGAATGTATAATAAGTACACATATCATTAAAAATTACAATAATAGACTTTGCTGCGTAATGCCAAGCAAAAGTAACAATGTCATTTACATAATCTGAATAGCATTTTATTGTATTATGTGGATGGCACCTCTTAATTTATCATTTTATTGCCTATTTATGGTAAAAACGCTTATGGCATTTTTGCTCAGACTAACTTTAACTTCCCCTTTGACCGATTATTTTTCATGTTTATCTTTTTTCCAACACGGAGTGATAGATTAAAACCCTTCACCTTTAAATGACACCAAAGTGAGCAACCTGTTATAAGAAAAAATAAAGTACGTAAGAAGAAAGTGTAAAAAACCTCACGATGACCTGACTCCAAGCTCAGAAGTTTAAAAGTGATAACTGAACTGATGGAAAGGGTTGTTGACAGAATGATTTTTTTTTCAAAGTCCCGACGGTCATTTTGATTGCAAATACATTGAGAGTCCTTTGGTAAACGACAGAAGCAACAGAATGAAGAAAAGTACGATAGTGGAGGGATGGTCACCTACTGGAAGAGCAAACTCTAGAAAACGAGTGAAGTTGAATCGGGAGCAAAGAGAAAACAATATTGGTTGTCGTAACAGATCGATATTTGAAAGTGAATGATCATTAAATGCTTTTTATGTATAAAAAATCTATTCCTTTTGCATTGCTATTTGCCAATAAAATGCATATTATTCTAAGTTAAAACATTAGGCCTACTCTTTGATGTACTTTTCGATCGATGCAAAGTATCCTGAAAAACAGTATTGATTCTACTTCATTTACCCCTCTAGATTATCAAAGGCAGCCGCACTTTAATAATATCTTGATCACTAACATCATTGTAGCTGTTACTCACGTCCACCAAATACAAACACCAACTACAAAAAAAAATATGAAATAATGTGACAGCGATTAACTGCATTACGCTTGATATACCAGATGAGAACCTCATTTTCTTGGAGCAGATATCTGGGGAACTGATTTCATTACCATTGCTATATAATCATATGCAGAATCTCCCAAATCCGAAAACGAAACTAGGTTACTAATCCTACAAAAACGAACAGATTTGTAACTCTGCATCTTATGATACAAACAAAAGTCCCAAAAATGTGATCTTGAATATTGTGACCTTTTCAAAAGTGCATAAAAGAACTCATTCACTGGGCTTCCTAGAGAAATATACCAAACGGACTAATTGGGACATATCCTAAATAATTCATATCCTCTGGATAGTTTGTGGTGGCAACCACCTAAAAACTAATGGTCATTAGTTAATATTCAAACGCACAGATTTTTTTTTATTGAAATGCTAATGAAGCATTATTTTTTAATCTAAATTGATGAGAATATGGTTAATGGTAAGGGAATGACTCCTGATTACATTTTCAATTATATATGCAATGAATGGCTTCATTTTTCATAAGTTTATGTTAGTTAAATGGAACTTATTATTCATATTTTCCTTGAATTCTATTATACGATATACTATGATTTTCTGTAGCGAATAACTGTTGTAAGTAATAGAGTTAGCACTTTTAAAAAAAAAAGTGACTTCTTATTTTGCAAATAACCTACTTAACGTTCCCTGTTTTTTTTAAAGCTTCCGGATTCATTTCTAATTGTTCATAGACATAGATCTTACTAGTTAAAAACTGGAAATAAGGTAGCGACATAGAGAGCATTTACTTGTCCAGTGGGGGACCGCAAATCTATTGGATCCCCCAATGATTGGCCACAATTCAACCGCACGTTTAAAGAGCCTAGCGTATCGAAGCAATACAGGCACTGTCCATTCAGTACTTCACTGACATCCTGAAGTAAAAAAGTATAAAATGTATTAATCACTGCACAGCTATCCTCTCTGATTACTTATTAGTCTTTTCGCGTATATATTAATTACCAAACGACAACACATAAGGAAGCAGAATCAAACCAGGTACACGAGAACTAGAACAGGGAGAAGACAAAAATGATGACAACTTTCATTCATAATACAACCTCTGAGAGAGAGAGAGAGAGACTGAGATAGAAAATCGGTAATAAACATGAGTTTTTTTCTCGCCTAATTTATGAGTCAATCAAATCTCTCTCTCTCTCTCTCTCTCTCTCTCTCTCTCTCTCTCTCTCTCTCTCTCTCTCTCTCTCTCTCTCTCTCTCTTTAGAGTTTTAACTTACATTTCCAGTCATCTATTTCAATAAAAACTCACATTTTGTAAGTTTCCTAGCAAACATTCACAGAAGAGGATAGAACTTCCATAACAAAACAATTTGCCCGAGGTAAAAATAACTGAATGCCTTAGCTAATCTGTTGGCAATTAGAACACTCATGTTGTCATTAGTAACTGAAGAACAGAAAAGTTTTCAAAACTGCAAGTGTGCTTGTGTGTGTGATGTGCATGGTCGTGTTCATATACTTTGCATGAGCAAATGGCTATTAAAGACAGTGCTTCAAATAATTTTACCTAGATCACTGATATCCAATGATTTTCCATTCTTCTCACGTATAAGAGAAAGTAATAAAATCCTGTTTTCTTCATCCATAATTAGCTATGGCAGTTCTATTATACAAATTATAGCTCATACGAATGTATTCCTATTACATGGCGTTCTTTACAACCGGAAAGATTTTCACCCCCCATTTAACTTAGCCACCATAAAACGAGCCTGACATAAATAATAAGATAACAAAGGCATAATGTGAGTGTTTGCTTATTTATGATATACCACTCTTGAAAGACCTGCCACACTTTCCAGAGAATTTCGTTCACCAATAGATTTTTTTTTTTTAAATCACATAGAAACCAAAGTTTACAATCACAATAAGATTAATATGCATACAAACAATATAATACATACAATTGGCAGAAATATAACATGAATTAGCAAAATTTTGCGAAACATTTGAAACTCAAAACTATCGTTCGGCGAAATTAGAGGATTGAAGTACGGAGGAAGTTGATCTTCAAAATCTCAATGACTGTGACCAATTAATTGTGCTGTTTCATTCGAATATTTATATTTAAAACTCAAATAATTAAATGAATATCGATATCTACAGATATTAGTTTCAATCTAAAATAAGGAATAAGGTTTCTGGGCGACAATACTCATCATGATATCACTCATCGCGTGAGCGGGAAACCAAACCTTTCAACATGAATCGGTAGACTGTCAACTTTATCGAGATGGGTCTTTACTGTCGGGGTCCCAGGAAAACACGGAAAGCTTTAAATAAGTTACGTGAAGAAAGGCTTATGTGGGCAAACGTTGAATAAGAAAAACGAATATGTAGAATTTGAAAAGGGTAGGACTAACATGTTAGTCCAAATAATAAAGTGTCGCTTAGGTAGAATTTTAGCTTTCTTTTTTATTGTAATTTTATTATAACAATCATATTGTTTTATTTCACAGCGTTCAGTTCATAAGAATGAAGGCTTTATTGTCACAACGTCTATCATAAGAATTGGGAATTTATATTACCATAGGCCTATTATAAAGATGAGACCGTTAGACGTCTCTTTACAGTACAGGCCTGTTATGAAAATGACACTATGTCATTATAGGTCTATAATATAGACTTGATCTTTCTATCACTATAGACCTACCATATGAATTATATATTTGTATCAGTATAGGTCTATTTTACGAATTATGGTTGTATTTCGTTAAAGAAGACATTATAATTAGTGCATATTTTAGAGAAACTTTGTTTTATTCAAGTATATCTTTCCATTGATAATGATCCTCTACACTTCACATAAATGTTAAATGTAAATTATTATATGAATATTCTTGTATATACAGATATAGAGAGTAGGCTTAGGATATGTGCTCATTTTCTTCACCTTCTTAATTGTAATTTTCATCATCTTTTACAATCGTTTTATCACTTATAACTATTGTCCTGAAAGCATTCAACCACCACGGAAGAGCGGAAGAATCACTGCAGCAGCCCTGTGGGGATGGATGGCTGCCAGTGGTCCAGGGGAACTTATAGAAATAGACGCACAACTGAACAGTTGCCAACGCATTGGCGTTCCAGAGGAAGTCTTGGTGCCACCATTGAAAGCCCTGCTATTCAGTGTCCCAGAACAATTTTATGTAGTCATAGGCAACTCTTCTATGGATAATGTATAAACTGTAAAAGAATAGTTCAGAGAACACACGCGTAATCAAACCGAATGGCCAGCAAAGTCATCTGACGTAAATGCCATTGAAAGTATTTGGGGTTATTGAACTAATAAAGGGGATGCAAGTAATGCCAAGACCAGGAATCACGTAATAAGACTGGCCAAGTCGATCTGGGAGCCACTTAATCTTAAAAGGAACGAAATAAACATTTGTGAAATGATAGAGAGTTCAGTGTCTAAACAAAGAGATTATAATATGTTATTGAAAACAGGGTTTCATACTTGTATTTTTATGTGGTAATGGTATGCACTGCACTCATTGATTTACAGTGTTAATCTACTTGTTTATTTACATTTATTTCTATATAAGAAACATGTAGTTCTATATGAAAAATGTTATATAGATTGTAAGTATACTGTTGCGTACGGATAAATATATTTATTCATATTATATTCAATATATCATTTACGTAACATTTTCAAGGACAGTGTTGTAGTCAGTCGCAGCAATGCTGAGCAAACAAGTGTATATGATTATAGTCAAAGAATGAGAATATCAGAAAAGCGAGCAGGCAGCTTACACACCGCCAAGCTCTCTCTCTCTCTCTCTCTCTCTCTCTCTCTCTCTCTCTCTCTCTCTCTCTCTCTCTCTCTCTCTCTCTCTCTCTCTCTCTCTCTTATAATATTACCATCTGCTAAAACCAATAAGAACAAAAGGTAAGCATTAGTAAGTTACATGCTTTTCTTCTCAAAAAAGTGTATTTATTTCATGGGTCTGCCAGATTTATAAGGGGCTGCATCTAAAACTAATTTATTCAAGACAACAAACAGATAGGTCAAGAGCTCTTGCGAGTAGAAATGTATTGCCTGACACGAGGCAAAGAAAATCGCGATTAACATTCATTCAACTGTGTTAGAGAATGGAAAATGGTACATAATTCTATATACAAATTACGGACAGAGTTCTGTTAATATAGCTGGAAAACTGACACTGTATTGCTTTCAGTAGGAATGACACATTTGACATGACATGATTATAGATGACAGCATACATTAAAAAGGGTGTATGCTGTCAGCTGTGCTTCTTATACACGCATGCTCAGAGTGTATGTCAAGAGGTGTTCATTGTGAGAAGTGGTTGCCCGCAGGGTATGAGTCTGTTCGGCCAGGTAAGATGGATGATCGTGCAGGTCCATGTGGGACCCTCCAGGCTTCCCCCCTCTTAGGGAGGCCTATGGCTATAGGTCGGTGTCTGGGAGGTATGCTGGTTTAAGTCGATTGATGGGAACCCAGACGCTTCTGCCATCATCTGTCATCTGGTAGGCTTTGTCTCTTCTTTGGATGACCTGGTGTGGTCCCGGGTAGGCTGGGGAGAGGGGCCGGCTCTGCGCACGTACACTCATATGAACGCGTATTTCATGTTCTGCAGCTCGTTGGGGACGTAAACTTTTTTGTCGTAGGCCATCTTCCCCAGGATTATCCGTTCTAATGCTTTACGGATGCGGGATGGGGATGTCAGGCTTGTTGGATGTTGAAAGACGTCTGCCGGGAATATTAATGCTTGTCCGCACAGGGTTTCTGCTGGAGATGCGTCGAATGCTGGATGTGGCGATGTTCACAGGCGATCTAAGGTAACTCTTTTCCAGCTCCCGCCTTGACATCTGGTGGTGTGTGACTCTTTCAATTATTGGTGTAGCCTTTCGATGCTGCCGTTGGCTTCTGGGTTGTAGGCCATCTGCAGCAGATAGTGTTATCAGCCACTGCAATTGCTTGTATACGTGTCATGGCCGCTTGTCTCCTGTGGCTACCCCCACGTTGTCCAGGAATTTCTTGACCCTTAAGGCGGGTGGCATGCTGAAGGATGATTTCAGCTGATCCTTCAGTGATTCTTAGGTGACAGGGGTTTGAAGTTCTGTGAGCCTTCCTGAAACTTGCTCAATAACGTTGTCTGGCAGGAATTCGAGGACGGCATCTGGTTTGAGTTCTGAGGAGATAATTTTCTTTGATCGGCAGATTGTCTCCTCCCTGAAGAACCAAGCTTCTGGGTTGTGGGGCGTGAATGGGGACAGACGTATGGAGGCGGCGGCGATGGTGTCGCTGGAGAGGCTGGCATCGTTGTGGCTGGCTGGGCTGGGCATCTCCATGGTCACCAATGTAGCCAAGACATGAGTAAGAGGCTGCGTCTACAAATTTACTAATTTATTCAAGATGTTGTTGTTTTTGATTAAGCTGGCTTTATGCCAGCACAGGTTCTTGCTCAAAGAGCAGCCCGTGAAAGGTTATTCAAGACAATAAACAGACAGTTCATGGGATCGTACAAGCGAACAAAATACAGATTAACATGCATTCAGCTGTTTGTTACAGAATAGAAAATGGTACATAATTCTATATACAAGTTACAGACAGAGTTCTGATAAATACTATATAGCTAGGAAGCTGACACTGAATTGCTTCCAGTAGGAATGATACATTTGACGTGACATGATTATGGACGATAGTGTACATTAAAAAGGGTGTATGCTGTCGGCTGTGTTTCTTATACACACGCGGTTGGAGTATATGTCAGGAGGTGTTCGTTGTGAGGAGTGGATGCCGCAGGGTATGAGCCAGGTAAATACCAATTCCAGAGGTGCGTTTGATGATAATGCAGAGAACAATTGTAATATAATGTTTACAGGTCTGGAAATTCAACATCGCTAGAAATAAAATGGAATACGAGTATTTCATGCCATGTAGTTAATGCAACTACCTTTGTATATGGGTGAGTTTCATGGCTCAAGAATAATACCAAATACATAGGGGAAAAAAGAGGAAATTATTATTCACTGTCACTTGCATTCACCCAGATGTATGCAATTTCAGTCAAGCGATATTCACCCACGCCACCAGCATCCTTTTTGGTATCCTCAAACATTCGCAGGAAAGAAAATTCAGAAAGGTCCCTTGAGAAAATTCACTTATATAGCCACAGGTTCAAACACTGTCATTAGTAGATAGATGGTTAACTCATTTTGCCATAAGCTGCTCTATGTTATTCTTTTTATGTTGTGAATAACATAGGGCAGTTTTTGCTTGAAATATCTTATACAAAGATCTGCATACAAAGGTCATTGTTTTGAGGTAGCTGTATAGGATTAACTCAGGTACAGGACAAAAGAAAGGGAGAAAAAAGTACATTAACAGGGATTACTAATATTCTTTAGTTTCTCTTTTAAAGCTCCTTCGAACTTTTCCGGTTGAACTTGGTTAAGACCGAGTTTTAAATTGATATTATTATCGTAGTTATTAGTACTATTGCAAAGTCTAAGATGGTTCTGTCTGTAATATTTTTACATCTTGGGGTTATACCATTTTGGGGCCAATGAATTCTGTGATTTTTCACTTGGATGCACAAATTGAGCATTATTCTTTTGGTCATTTCTAACTGCAGATTTATGCTAATTTGTTCAGACATTTAGTTTCTTGCTCTTTGACCAATTATGAAATTAATCACAACCCATACATCGGATTTAATGTACAATGATGCTAATCTTCTGTAGACAATTTCTTAAAGGCTGGATTTTTTTACAGTGTTATTCTACTGAAAAGATCTACTTACTTATAACATATTCAGCAAAGAGTTTATTAGCTCAAGTCCTAATAAATAAGGCAAATGATGGGTGTACGTAATTCTGGCTTCCTATCAACTTTTATTATCAAATGTCTTCAGTGCGTTATTGTAGTGAGTGTCTGAAATAATTTTCTGGTGGTCTGTAGTCCGTTATCCGTGAACTCAGGACTGACTGTAAGCAAAGCTTGCAGGATTATGAACTGTTGTTACAACTGACAGAAACTGGAAGTAATGTTAAAAATTATTGATTCTTTTAACTAAAAGTTCTCATGTTTAAAACGTTGAACTCAGTAGCAACTTGAATTTGGATATCGCCTTGCGAAGCTTTGACAACTGATTTTTTAAATACCATCCATGTGTAAGATATTCAGGGCTAGACCTAACTTCCCGTGCTACAGAAAAAAAAGCTTCTAGTTACAAAACGCTGGGAGTCCATCTCATTACATGGTTAAGGTTGCCGTACAATGACTATAAATGTTGCCCAAAAATAATACAAAAAAGCTTGAGAAATGGGAAATGAAGATAAAATACAGACTCAAATCAGATTTTCATACGCTCTGTTTAATGAACTAGGCTTTTCTTTGACACTGGAAACCATTTCGAAAACATGCATTGAAATGTGCAAACATGAACATATTGAGGAATGTATAGATGACCAGATTAAGAAACAAGAGCGAGAGGTATACCTCAGCATCATGTATATTCATTAATGGAATGAATATACATAAATTACACACAATGAATATACATGAATTGCACACAAGAATGTGATCACTAAGCATAGCACCTCTACGTGTATTCACCGACGAGGGTGCATGTACGCTGCCTTGAAACTCATTCGAGCTTGTACACCGAAGTCGAGACAAAAGAAGTCAGACTTCATGAAGCATATGTGAGGATCTGAATAAGGTGCCGCATTTCCTATGGTGTAAAATTTACGAATAAGGCTCTATTGTGTTTAAGAACATTCTTATTATAAATTTCCATAACCAATACATGTCTATGCTTACTACATCTTTTATAATCTAATTCTGCACAAATTTATGGCGCTTTATGCATTCCCAGTGGTAGTTTTCCATAATTCTATTAATGTTTTTACCTGACATTTTCACTCAGTTTTGTTGAAATAGCTCTATATATTGTCTGAGTGCTTTTTATGCATCCTTGCTAACAGTTCTATTATTCATTTTACCTTTTTAAAGCTCTCTTAGAATTTGTAGCCTGCGCTAAAATGTTCATATTTTGTAAAGGGTTTTGTACAATATTAGTCTAGTTTTGGGACAATATCGACGGCACTTTCCTGTAACTCTGTTAAAATTATTTTTCACTTATGTATAGTTTATTTTCAGGTTCTCGACTTTTTCGTTAAAATTTTCATGTAATTTGATATTTATGTGACTCCGTAGAAAATGTTTCTTGATTAAAAAGGAAATTGGACTCATGACTGAGAACTGACTAAGGAAATGGCAATATGAAGATCTCGCTTCTGAAGCGCAATCTGGGAACAAGAAAGAACCTCTATGGAATTATACAGAAGCAAAAGGAAACCGTCCATCGAGATTTATTCGTAAAGGAGACGAAATGAGACGATCAACGGATTCACCGAATGAAAAGATATTTTAATGAACGGAGGTAACAAGATTAATCTCTGATCTTGCCAGACTCCATTAATGAAGGAGATTAACGATTCATGGGAGTAACTTCGATTCAGCTTATCATGATTAACGCCTGAATAAATTTTCGATTCCACCACGGCGTCTATATCTGGCGCTGAGTAAATAAGCGCAAGTGGAAAGAGACTACTGCGTTATATATATATATATATATATATATATATATATATATATATATATATATATATATATATATATATATATATATATATATATATATATATATATAATTTAAGACAATCACTTCCCGATAAATCAAATTTTACGATCTGTATAGTTTTACAGCTGAAGAAGAGCACCAGTACATGAGGCTTTTTCCAGTCCAGTCAGTCCTTTGTGGAAGGAAATATCATCATCATTCCTTTTATCGTACCATTATCATCATAATTCTCAAAGGAAATATCATTAAATGGAACTTCTGTTGTTCCCTTTAACTCACTGCTGAAAGGTAACGAACTTTATCATCAAAGCAAAATAGAATAACCTTCTCAAAGGATTACGTGACACTGCCGGGAAATTCGCATTTGATAGCGACCAGCAAAAACTCTCAGCAGGGTAACAGGAAGTCATTTCTCCAATATTATTTTAAACATTTGAAACAGAATAATAATAAAGTTAATGCACTATATTATTTTTATATAAAGCACTGGAAATGTAAATAAAAGCAAATTGTTTCCTGCAATAACAAAAGCAATTCCTTTATGCAAGTACACGAAAGAAATGTACACGGATGAACAATGACCTTCCTAGAGTTTCCATGCAGGGCGGGAAAAATCCATTGACAATAAAAAGAAGTGTTTCAGTGTAGTCCTCCTGTATTCTGATTTGTGCTTCAGTGACCTTTTAAACCGTTATTGCAATGACTTTTTTGTAATAATACTTGTTAAGCATTTATCATATTTTCTACCACTAGTGTTGTCTGCGGCAACACAAAGAAAAAGTTCATTTTAGAATGCCATGAAATGAAACAAATGCATTTTACATCATATTTTCGTGGTTTCAAACCATCAAATATATCTAAAATAATAATTATATTTCCAGATAACCAATCCTGACCATATTATTCATGGTATCCAGAAAATTCTCTGTATCAACTTTTCAGCATGACTAAGAAAACATTGCCCATATCAATATTGACCGCTGACTTTTACAGGAAGGGAAGCTAACATTCGTTTACCATGTATGCTTTATTTGGCTACTCTTCTTCTCTGTTGCAAAAATAAACAGTTTACGTTCTTTATTCTTAGTATACGATTAGCAAACTCATTAGAGAAATATTTCAAACAGAATGCTTCCAAGAAAGAACGTTTAATGAGGATTCCTCTTGCACCTGAGAAACTATATCTGAAATTTTTTTATAAAATGAGTGATATACTATATATATATATATATATATATATATATATTATATGTGTGTGTGTGGGTGTGTATGTGTGTATAGTATATCACTCATTTTATAAAAATGTTTCAGATATAGTTTTTTTGGTGCAAGAGGATTTTTCATTAGACGTTCTTTCTTGGAAGCATTCTGTTTGAAATATTTCTCTAATGAGTTTGCTAATCGTATACTAAGAATAAAGAACGTAAACTGTTTATTTTTGCAACAGAGAAGAAGAGTAGCCAAATAAAGCAAACTTGGTAAACGAATGTAGCAGACCAAACCAGTACTGCCCGCAAAAACTCTGAAGGACTCAGAGAATTTTCCTGTACCTCCTTGTGCTGAGTGTCCCCTTTATCCAATTATTACTGTTCTGACTGTGCCATTTATAAAGATATTACTGTGGTGACTGTCCCTTTTATCCAAATATAACTGTGCTGTCTATCCCATCTATCTAGATATTACTGTGGTAACTATCCCTTATATCAAGGTATTACTGTTCTGAGTGTTCCATTTATCCAGGTATTACTGTACTGACTGTCCCTTTTATCCAGGTATTACTGTACTGACTGTCCCTTTTATCCAGGTATTACTTCAGTGGCTGTCCCATTCATCCAGGTATTACTGTGATGACTGTCCCATTTATCCAGGTATTACTGTAGTGAATGCCCCATTTATCCAGGTATTACTGTCCTGAGTGTCCCATCTATCCAGGTATTACTGTGCTGACTGTCCCTTTTATCCAGATATTACTGTGCTGACTGTCCCTTTTATCCAGATTTTACTGTGCTGACTGTCCCTGTTATCCAAGTATTATTATGGTGACTGTCCAATTTATCCAGACATTTCTGTGGTGACTGTCACCCAGGAATTGCTATGGTCACTGTCCCATTTATCCAGGCATTACCGTGTTGTCTGTGCTTTTTATCTAGGTATTACTGTGGTGACTGGCTCTTTTATCCATTTATTACTGTGGTGACTGTCCATTTTATCCAGATATTACTATGATGACTATCCCATTTATCCAGGTATTACTGTGATGACTGCCCAATTTATCCAGACATTACTTTGGTGACTGTCCCCCAAGGTATTACTGTTCTGACTGTCCCTTTTTATCCAGGTATTACTGTTCTGACTGTCCCTGTTATCCAGGTATTGCTGTGGTTGCTATCCATTTTATCCAGATATTACTGTGGTGACTGTCCCATTTACCACCCACTAAACCTAAACACACCCCCCCCCCACACAACTGAAACACCCCCGCTAAACCTAGGCACATCTCCCCATTAAATCTAAACATGCACCCCCACTATACCAAAACACATCCCCCACTAAACCTAAGCACCAAACTTGATACAGAATTATTAATCACCGGAAGGAAAAGCATTTTCAATCACATGTTTACATGGCATCGAGTGAATGAAATGAGGTGTGGTAAACCTGTAGAGTCTATTTACCACATTAGTTACTAAGTCAATGGGCAGTGCTAGCCCGTTTCAGGGAAAGGGAAGGGGGATGGGGGAAGGAGAAGGGAGTACGGGTTTGAAACCTACCCTGTCATCTGAGTTAGGTCAAATGGTGGCCACGTGCCAAATTTTGTCTAGATCGGTTAAGCAGTTCGGATTTCTATAGAGCACAAACGTACAAACATACTAACATACAAACACAAACATTCACTTTTTTATATAAGATATATATCTTATAGTTAAGATGGAAAAAACATATGGAAAATCACTCAAACATCATTAGAGTAATGCAGAGGGATTTCATAGTTTTCTTTAAAGTATTGTCATAAACCTCGGGTTGCAAACCTGTACGTCGTTGTAGAATGTTCACGAATGTGATTATAAAAAAATTGCTCTAATTCACTTTACTTGACCCCTAAATGGTTTCGGAAAACAAATGTGCTTCATTTACAGTATGGATTAATATAATGAACACATGAGCACAAAGTTCAATTAATAAGTAAAGGTAATATTTCCATAATATGGATTTTTGTAAAAGATTATGTGAAAGCCTCATAATCTCGAAGGTACCAAGATCTTCGTCAACAGACATAGGGAACTTTATTATTTTGTTCCCCATACTTTCTAAGTAAAGATGGCGATCCAACAAGTTTCTTCTTCAGTGGAAACTTATCGCTGTTATCGGGAAAGACAAAACTGAAGCTATGAATGATATTTCAAAGTGTACTATAGTCGAGATTAGAAATTATTATGTTCATAAACTTATACTCTTGCCACGACGAATAGATCTCTCTGGCGAGGCTTTTAAAGATCTGCCCTGTTGCCAGTTTTACGAAAACAGGCTACTGACACGTGTGTGACAGACCTTTAAATGTCTTCGAGACAAACCCTGAGGCTATACTTAAAAGATTTTTGGGGCCTTTAATTTCCAGGTACTTTAATCTCCTTCCTACTCCGCCCTGCTCTCTCTCTCTCTCTTTTCTAAATCTTACGGATTTTTTTTTTTTTTTTTTACATATGATCACCTTATCTATTTTGTCAGTACTTATAGATAGATGTACATTTATCATTATTACACAATTAGATACTTAAAAGTATTTAATTAATGCTATAGAAATAGGTGATATATTTCTTGTTCATTTTTCGAAATACGAATTAAAATAAACTTCTTTGTCGCCTATATATTATCTATAACGAGGAGTAACGATCATCTTAAGTTTTAAAAGACTACTTTTTTTCAATCAAACTTTTTTTCCACACCACCACTGAGGTAAAAGTCAAGGTGCGTTTTGTTTTTCGAGAGAGGTTTCCCCTGTAGGCCTAATCCTCTCTTTTTTATATATAATCTATTCAGAAAACTAGTCATCAGAGCTATCAGCTATGTTGATGACAAAACTGTCAACCAACTTGTCTACAGCCACATCTTGCCGGGCATCCTCTTTTTGAATTTTCTCTAGTGCTCGCTGCATTCTTCCAGTTTTCCGCCGTGACATTGTTCGATGCTTCTTGCACTAAAATTTTAAGGTCTGCCAGTTTGAACGTATTCTTTTTCGCCATATAAGACTTCACTTGAGCCCAGTGTAATTTTGATTGACCCAAGTTTCGTCGAAATACACGAATTTCTGCCCTGACTCCTTGCGACGCTTCATCTCTCTCAAAAATCTTGACCGAGCTACAGTTACATCTTGCCTTTCCAAGAGAAATTTGCACCCATCAACCTTCTTAAAGAGAGAGAGAGACAGAGATCTGTCTGTATACGAATGTTTATTTTCTCTTGCCAAACTTACTGTTATGCTTTATTTCATATTTCCTTGCTCACCAATTTATTCTTTACCTACGATGTTAAGAAATCAAGGTATATGTAGAAACGAGAAATGCCTCCAGACATAATAATACCGTGATGACCGTGACCACCGAAAGTGCTCCCTAGAGAAAATCTAAGCTGCTTACCCGTGGATTTAAACGCACGTGGATCCGTGTGTGAGGTACTGGCAACACCACCAAAATGAGATGCCATATTGATAGAAACTCTGATTCCGTTTCTTGTAATTGCTTAAAAAAACATTATCAATCGTGAACCTGTGTAATAGACTTGGAATTCTGCGTAACGAAAAAGGTTTTATTTGATATCTGTAATGGGAGAAATGATTTTATCTCGCTGTTGTTGTTATACATTTGGCATATATGCCTTACCTGCGAAGACTCAGACAACCACGCCAGAGAGATCTATACATTTTGGAAAGGGTATAGTTGGTAATCATTATCTTAGATTTCATAAATTTCTTTTTTATCACATCTTTTTTCCTGGAATGGAATAAGTCTCCATGCAATTTCAAAGTCTAAAGCACAATTCTAATTGAACAACAGTGCACCTCTCATCAGCATCAGTAAACATAGCTACACATATGCTCCCTTGCAATACTTCTGTATAAACAATCCCACACATTCGCAAATAGACATGCACTTGTTCACAACAGCACCTTCTTATGTACTAATGGAGTGACACTCGTCAATGAAATTCAAAATAAAATCAAATGATTTTCCTGATGCACGATCTAGACATCCTCCATTTTGGAGGTGACCCACCGAAGTGTGGCTCAGTTTCGTGCTACTGCAGTTTTTACTTAGAATAACTGACGAGCAGAGGACCAACATTCAAAAATTATATATTTTTATCCATCAATTATAATATCTAGACTCCAAGTGGCTATGAGCCCCTGCTAATTATTCTTCTGGACTCCGAGGCCATAACAAAGTTCATAGCTTTTCACTGGTGAGGATAAATTTCCCTTTCTGCATTTGTCATAAGAAACAACTTATCCATTTTTCTTTTTCGTAGCTGGGTGACTAGGTTTTGAACTACCATCGGGTATGAAATGAACATCAGAATATTATCGTTTTTTCCTCTTTATATTAAATAAAACTTTCGTACCATCAAGATTCGTAAGAAACCGACAAAATGTCGTGCTGACGTTGCATTGACAATTTGTTTTGGAAAATAGCCACATCTCTGTATTTTCCTAGAGCATTTGTACTGGAACAGAAAGAGCGGCGATACCGGGGACAACATTTTCAATGTGACTGCAAAGCCTAAATTAGTTATGCTCAGACACTTCCTGTCTTCGTATGTTTATCTCAAATTGGCAAAAGGTCACCTTCTTCACATGTACCGTCGGCAGATGAAGAAAACAATAGCGAGGTTGTTGCATTCTCTGCACTGCTTTTCACATACTGACACATAAGATAAGCTTTTCCTTCTTCCATTTTATTGCAAATGAAAGCGAAAATAAGACAGTTACTGCCCACTTGGTGTTGTCTCTACCAAAGAAGTGGAAACTCATTTGACGTTTTTTAAATATGATTTCTGCTTTTAAACCTCATTCATTAACGAATAGGTTTTTCTTCTGATTATAAAATTGTTAACAGAGTCAGTACTTTTAAAACATATAATCATAGCTTGAATATCAATAGCAAAATTCTTCCCCATTTATTCACTCGTATTTTATACGGTCCTAATAAGAATAAATCATTAGCTATTATTTTATAATGATTTGTCACTATTACTTCTGAATAGCTACATCGAAGCATGATTTCTGTTCTTCTGCTGTCAATAATAACATGATTATTTCATTTTTCTGACCTGCATTTGCCACTCAAGCAAACTGGTGCCAAAAAATTCATTATAGTTTCGAATCAAACATATGTTCTAAATCAACACTAAGGATATGCAAATATTTTCTTATCATCAACCACCACAAACGCCAGTTATTCTGCACAGTTTTTCTTCATTCACAAGCCTGTAGCTGCCTCAATTCTTTCGTAAAAGAAATGTTTTAAACAACCTTGGAAACATTAAGAACCCTTGGCTAAAATCTGCTGCGCCAATAAAAAAAATAGCAATATCCCTTTTGCATATTATTTCAGTCTTCACTTTCATAAGAAAAAAAAAATGTTCTTGCGAAACTCAAATAGCTCCATATCACATATAAAGGATTTTAATCATACGCTGTTTAGGAATCCATATGCAACATGTAAAGTTGTCCTTTCTTCATCCGAAGAATGCAACACAATGTTATTTCCTGTAATTATTACACTCCTCTATTACACTTTTCCTCTGCATAAGGAAGATCATTAATCTGATAATGATGTGAAACATTCACTTAAAGGTAGTGATAAAAACGAATAAAATATTTATTCTATAGCAGTTCCAACCAACGATAAGAGTGTCTGTCATTTTCAGATTAAAAAAAAAAAAATTACCGCGACGATTCAGGACACAGCGATCAGGAGTACACAGGTACACACAGCCCTGCTCGCCAGTTACAGGACCACTACACCACATGAAATTCTCCTAAATAGCAAATCTCTCTCTCTCTAAAAATGATGAAGACATTTTACAGGACAACAAGATGTAGGTGGAAGACGAAACCGCCAGTTTTCTTTTGAGGATGATCACTGTGGTCGTCACAGCTCATCCTCAAATGAAGGATGACGAAGATGTTCAGCTGCTAATCTTACCAGCCGTAGCACGAGCAAACTTGCGTGGGTGCAGAAGAGAATCCACCACGTCGTCGCCTTCCCTGTAACCAGTGCACAGGCCTAACTAGCCTTAGTGCCTCCAGGGGCCGACTCTGAGAGTGCACCCCCTTTGCCATACTAAAAAGTACTAAAGTGGTGAAAATTAAACGCACATTTTAAGTCTTAGCGCCTCAATCATTTATTTTATTTCATAAAACTAAAACAAAAACAACAAAGCAGATTTACAACGGAACAGCAATGTCGATAAATCGCTGTTCAGTGTTCCGATCAGACGAAATATGCTAGAGGATCTAGAATTATGCCAGACCAGACCTGCTCAAAAGATGCCAGGGTGGCCCCCCTCGCCCCGACAGTGCCACCCAGGACGGACCCCCTAACCCCCTTAGCTACGCCACTGGCCAGAACTGTGGTGGATTTAGTCGTTCTTTTTCATTGCCAGTTTGATCATAGCACTAGGTGTGATAGTTATGGGGAATGTGGACACAAAACACGATTATGTCAAAATGTAGATTAGCAATCACTCCATACTCTGAACGATCGACTTATCGCTGAACATATAAATGCGCAATCCCTCCTGGGTAATTTTTATGAAATCGAATTTTCAATAAATGGTATGAATGTTGATACTGTTGTCGTGTGTATCATCGAACCATGGCTTCTGCCTGAACTACGTAGCAGCTGTATTGAAATCCCAGGGTTCTCTATCTACCGTTGCATTGGGGGGGGGGGGGAGGTGGGGGGAGTTTCAATGACAGACACCACTTGAAGGTTAAGCTATTGATGAAGCCTGGATTCATGAGACCACGGCACGTCGAAGACCTTTGGAAGAAAATTCGCTTTTGAAATTGGCCTTCTTTTATCATAGGCTGTGTATACCATCATCCTCGTGTCCTGAAAGGGAGCTATGATTCTTTTTCTGAATTGTCTGGTTCCATGTGTTTGAAAGACAAACCCCACCTAATAACCGTTCTGTCCTTAAACAATGGGAGGGAAACATTATTAAAACCAACCACTTAAGTCAGCTGGCAATAAAACCAACTCGTATTACATCTACCTTCTCAACTCTCTTGGATCTTACTATCACCAGTAGACCCTAATTTCGTTATACCCTCTGGTGTCGGCCCTATTCAGTGGGTGACCATGAACTTTGACAGCAAATGTTGACATCAGAGAAGAAATGCGACTTCCAGCTGTCGAGGCATTTCGTTCCCTCAAGAATTAGTCCTAGTATAACCTCTCTGAACTTGTTTTAAATACTATTTTAATCACTGAAGGCGTAAGCTATCAGGTTCATACTGTTGACAGTACCTTTTTGAACTTTTTGGACACCTGCGCTCCTTTTATTACGAAAGTAATGAGAAGCCTTCCTGCCCATTGGATCGCCATCGAAATTGAAGATACAATGAAAGTTAGAGACAATCTACTGAAAGAATATATATTAAATAGATAAACCCCTAATGCTGAAAATAATTACAAAAAGGAAAAGAAGAACGTCAAGATAATGTTGTCTAATAAACAGAAGAACTAGGGGGAATTGCTTCTTGTAATGTGTGAATTCTAGCACATCTACTGTCTTCATGACATCTCCAAAACTTCACATTTGCTTGTTTGTTGATTCTTTGATCAAACCTATATATATATATATATATATATATATATATATATATATATATATATATATATATATATATATACTGTTACGTATGGGGCTAAGAACACATGTAACCTGTCAATTGAAGCTACAAATTAACCTCAAAGACAGAAGATTATTAATTGAATAAGGTCGTCAGTCGAGAGGAAAACTCGGCACAAGAATAAGTAGTTAGCTAAGAATTACTTGAACAATCGCCCAACTTCGGACGCAGTCAATTTTCTCTTCACTTCAGTAATGTTTTAAGACAATGGGCTCTTCCGAACAATGGGATCGAGACACAAGGCTGCCTAAATTCTGTAAATGACTTATTTACCCTTCCCTAATTCCTAGTTACTTCACGGGAATAGTGGAATGTCGCTAAGCAATATAAATTATTCTTAATCTAGACGTCCTAAAAGCAAATGGTTATCCAGTTTATCTAGATGGTGGTGTAGGGGGAAACAAAGGAAACTGGAAATACAGAAAAAGATACTAGTAAATCGACGAAGCTTTGCAAAAAAAAAAAATCAGACTTACCGTGGATGACAAGTTGTTTGCGCATACAACGGACGATCAGAAGTCTTGACAATAGCAGTCTTCCCAATTCACTAATAGCAAGGAAACTCAGTCAGAGGAAGAGTACTACGAAACGCGTGCCTCTTGCCCGAATGCTGATTTCTCTCTGCCTGTTTTCTGGACAAACAGGGTGGCTGGCCGGCTTCTTATGCCCGCGGGGTCTGAAATTTTGTCAAAACATTCGCCGAACATAGTACAGGAAAAAGTAGCTTAAGACCACCTTCAGTAAAGGTTACTTGTGGAAACTCTTCTATGGGGTTAGGTTCCTAATGCTACCTAGTCTTCCTATGAATGAACGTTAATTTTTTTAAATGCTCCACGCTAACCCGGCTGATACATCCGCCTTCTTCCGCCTTTGTCAGAATGATATTCCTACAATAAAATGCATAGAGGGCGAACAGCAGAATATTTATAAAAAATATATATAGAGTATATATCCACCATAGCAGAATTTCACTCTTCCTCTCTGACTTTGAATTGTTTGCTCCATGGTTTACAAAATACTAAATTTAGCATTGAAATTCTATCGCTATAAATCACGGTTAACAAGTGACTATACAAAGCCGTTAAATATTTCCTTTAAAATTTTCAGTAAAACGACTGTAATTAATCATTAAAAACATCAAATGCTGCTTTGGTGCTGAAATTATGCAAACTACTTGATGACTCCTAACTGCGAGTTTAGACAAAGAGATGCTACAGCCTGCCAAACAATATGGCATCCTCACGAGAGAGAGAGAGAGAGAGAGAGAGAGAGAGAGAGAGAGAGAGAGAGAGAGAGAGAGAGAGAGAGAGAGAGAGAGAGAGAGAGAGTTGGAATTACTTCTGGCGCTAAGACGGCTGTTGCTGAAATTTTTGGCGCTGAAATGGCCGCGCCAAATCGTCGGCAGCTCTGAATCAATGTTCACAGACCTTGTACTTGATAATAGCTGGAACATTTGTGAATATCATGTCTAATCTATTACCAGAATACGTGTGTTCCTCAATTAGCTGGACAAAAGCAGAGGATACACAGAACTCAAGAACAGGCCGGCCATGTTGATCTGTGGAATTAGAATTTAGTCAACTATTAAATCAAGGGTAAACAACCATCACAAAAATCTTCCACACTTTTCTCTCGCGCACACTTTGGCATTTCTTTATTAAAGCCCCCCCATTTCTACACTTTGGTGCATCATCTGTCAAAGACTCATGTACAATTCCCACTAGTACTAAATATTTCCCTAATGATATCTATTCATAGATCAAGGTGTGAATTCTTATTGTGATTTTATCCTTACATTTTGCTGCCGTTGAAAAAGGCATTCAATCATTTAATTCGCGAAAAGGAAGTAACTATGTTCGAAAATATATATTCATTAAGAATTTCCTTTCAGAAATTTACTAAAAATATAGTTAACACTGATGCAAAAATTTTGCATAAATATATACTCTTTAACTTCATTTTCCTCATTAAGGGTTTTTTCTTCCTGTTAAAGGTTTTTTTAATGGCTTTTACACGAGTAAAACTCAAAAAGGCGAAAGTCAATGAAAAACATAGAAAAAATTCATTAAAAAATTACTAAACAGAGCAAGAAAAAAAATGGAAAAATAGGTTAGACTAGCAAATGTTTCATTTACTCGAATAAATAGTTACTGAGAAAGTATATAAAACCAAAAGCGTATATCTAATTCATTTGTTTTCATCGACTATAAGTTATTTTGATGATACTTCCCTTGACAGAAACAAAAAAGATATTAATCTGAGAGGTAATAAAAAATAGAGAATATAGGAGTAATAAGACAAACACAAATAAAAGCATAAAGAAACAATTACAACATGAGGAAAACGGTGACAATAATGAAACAACACAGAAATAAAATATTATGAATATCAGTATTCATGTTATTTAAAAAAAATACACGGGCTATTATCTACACGGATAAAATAGTTTATTTTCTCTTTATTCAAATTTATTGTTTATTTTTAAATACTTTTATCCTTGTTCTCGGTGAACACCGTGCTCTTGTATTTCATTTCTCTGGCCTCAAGGACGTATTCAGATAAGCGTTGCAAGTACAAAAACATTATAAGAGGCCAAATATGGAAAACTAGCTCAACGAAGAAATAAAAGTTGCTTCTAGAAAGTATTTTCTTACTTTCTATATCAGTGCAAGTAGTCTTGAGCAGTCAGATACACACAAACACACGCGGTAGCAAAAATGCAAGACATTCGTTGGTCGATGAAATGAATTGATGCCATCAAAATACTTGTATTAATATATATATATATATATATATATATATATATATATATATATATATATATATATATATATATATATATATATATATGTGTGTGTGTGTGTGTGTGTGTGTGATGAAAGCAGAGACCAAGGGCAGACGGAAAGGCGCACGAACAATCAACAGCATTTATTGTGGCCGACGGTGTTTCGCAATAATCCATTGCATTCTCAAGGCTGCAATGACACACAATTTTGTTTAATAAAAAGGAACATCAACACATAAAATTACAAAGATAAAATTGCATTTCTTGAAACACCTTAAAACAAACTTGCCCAGTCCATGGCTAAAAAGTGACTAAACATAAAAAGGTAGAACTGGTAAGATGTAAACAGAACAGCAGAAAAATTCCAAAATAAACAAAGATATATATATATATATATATATATATATATATATATATA
>JANJGK010003613.1:42500-55000 GCA_039081455.1 Macrobrachium rosenbergii | reverse complement strand
TATGCAATGTTGCGCATTTAAAAGTAATATATAAACGGTATATAAGAGCAGGATTCAAGCTGAATGAAGTATAATGCTTCGGGATAAAGAAAACTGCTGCAAACAAAAATCCTGAACGTTCTCTTTACTCTATAGCCTATTTTTGAAAACAAACAGCGAATAAGAGGGCTCCCTCTCAAAAAAGACTTTATGAAGCCAGTAAGGGATATATTTTCCAGGTCTGAGAGTGAAACATTAAAAGTAAATAATGAAAAACTATAGGTTTGAAGTATGTCTATCAGTAAGAAATAAAAGTATTGGAATCAGTTGACCGCATAAGTATCCTTTGGGGCTTCCATAGTATCCTACCACAGTCGAAACTTTTTGAATTTACAAGTTGAAAATATCTGCCGGAAGCTAAGGATTGGTTCTCCTTAACTTTTGGGTGCTTCAGAAAACGGGGGAAGGGGCGGGGGGTTGGGGGGGGGGTGCAGAGAGAGAGAGAGAGAGAGAGAGAGAGAGAGAGAGAGAGAGAGAGAGAGAGAGAGAGAGAGAGATTCAAGTCTTATTTACTAATGTTTGTTGAAAATCTAGGAAAACCATTGAAAAAAATGATCAGATGAGAATTGTCTTCATCTTGGAAACTTTAAAGAAACTAGAGTTATATTTCAAATATCTAGCTTTAATTCTATAAAAAAAATAAAAATAAAAACATTCACATTCCTTTATGATGAAACTCTCAAATGCGAAATATAAGGCAATTTTCGAAATTACGGAATAAGCAACAATTGTAAGTTACGTAATACAGTGTACAGGAAAGATATACTGTACATATTCACATAATATTATGATTTATGTTGTTGTCCAGATATCCGTAAAGGGAGTTATTGCATACCAGAAATGAGATTGCCTCAGGAAACCCAAAGAAACGAGAGCAAATTTCATCTCCTTGCAGACGCCGTAAGGCAATATCCTCTTCCAGTCTCAGGTCCTTCTTCGTCATTGAATATTATCCTGAAGATCGGATCTCGCTGGGTATCTCGAATGCCCTTGACGATGATGAAAATAATGATTATTGTTGTCATCATTCATCATAAAATAGTTTCAGATAATTTAGTTCATCATTCGTTAGACAATTTAAAACAAACCACTCCTCCTGTGAAGCTGAATGTGCACTAGGGTCTTCTTGTCCATCAGTTACTTCAAGGGAAGAACCCTCACACAGAACAGCTGAATAAGGACTGGATCTTCTACGAGATGAAGAAACTCCTCCCTTACTTTGGGAGGTTTACTGATCGTCTGCAAATTGTTGCTTAAGGAATACAAAACTAAACTATTCCTCTTGACTTCTTGTCCAAGAAACTTATGAATAATTTTTCCTTAAATCTCCTTTTATAGTCAATAAATCCTATTGAATGATAAGTCTGTCTTGATTATTCACCTCTTGAATATTACGGCTTTCCTTCAAGCTTTCGATTCCCTCCTTCAGTTTAGCTATCTATTGAATAAGAGACTGCACACTCTGTGCGACAATTTCGAATCCATATTTCGGGATTTTAATCTTGTTTTCGTCACATTTCTTTAACATTCCCTTGATAACATCTTCATCATTGTAAAATACAATGCAAGCTCTGATGATATCTCGCCGTCGACATATAGCATAAAAGGCTGTTAACAACAAGAGTTACCTCACTCGAACATTCTGTGGTAGTTTCTGCCATTATATACTTCATCATAACTGTGTAGCATTTTCTATTCAACATAAACAGACTGTTGTCATGGCAACAGTAAAATAAAAATTCCAGAGGGAGGAGAACTCATGCGCGTTATAATCTATACTCTCTCGAAACAAAGTCTAATAATATAAAATTTAGTGATACCAAAGGATGCCACTGAGTAAATCATAGTCACTGATTACTCACAGTTCACATCAATGCACGTAGGACCTAATATAAATGCTGGTATGCTACTTATCGCCTATCTCTCAGGAGTCGAGTTTGTTTACGTTTCCTCAGGAGGCAGGCACAGATAGATAGATAGATCAATTTTACTATGACTGGACAATATGTTGTTATCACACGACAGAAGATCATGAAACGTAACAAGTCCTGTTTCATTATGCAACCAATCCAAATAAGTGTCGCAATATTTTCAGTGTTATTTGTGAATGACTGAATTTGATAACTTTTCCCGCGCACGGGAGAATTTTTATCTGTATTACATCGTGATAGAATTTCATTTTCTATCAGTGTAATTGAACAGTGACAAATATTTTGAGGGAACGGAGTTTTGTTACCTTTTTAATTAAGTTTTAGACTGTTCATTAAAATGGCAGTTTATTGAACTGACTCTTTGTATTTGCAGTGACAATTATCATGACATGCATGGCTTATCCGATAATGGAATTTGTAGTAACAGAAAATTAAAAGTGTGGCCTTTTACACATAATTCTTTTTGTGTTTATAACCGGGAACATTTATTTTTTTCAGAAATCTGCACCAAAGGAAATCCACCGATAAATTATGGGAGCGCATTTTTCAATATTTTTTTTTCTTATCCCTGACGCACATTTTATTGGAAATTCTAGCCCCTATTATTTTTATACTCATATTTGGAAGGTGGGTCAGCGGAATTCCATAAACAAACGACTTGAAACACCAGGGAGAGGATTTATCACAACCACCTCACAGAAAATTAAAGAACTTCATCAATGAACTCTTTGGATTACAATGAAGCTTTAACAAGTTACTCATTGGACAGGTTGGTTTCGTTCTCGGCTAGCACTCTGCTGGGCCCGCGTTCGTTTCTCCGACCGGCCAATGAAGAATTAGAGAAATTTATTTCTGGTGATAGAAATTAATTTCACGTTATAATGTGATTCGGATTCCACAAAAGCTGTAGGTCCCATTGCTAGGTAACCAGCTGGTTCTTAGTCACGTAAAATAAATCTAATCTTTCGGGCCAGCCGTCTCTAGGAGAGCTGTTAATCAGCTCAATGGTCAGGTTAAACTAAGGTATACTTTTTTCATTTGACAAGTTTGTTTACCTGAATAATGCTAAACTTCTTGATATTTTTCCATTTTCATCAATGTTAATCGAAAGCTGTTAATATTTCGAAGGCAAATAAAAGCAAATAAAATTTATAAAAAAAAATAAGTTTTTAGACGATATTTTTCTTATGTTCTTTTCACTTCCAGCTCATCATACCCACTTGTCATGATCACACTTTCATTTTTTATTCCTTCCTCTCCTAATCAAACTTATATCTACTTCAACCAAATTATTATCACATATACTCTCTACGAAATTCGTCTAATTTACTTATCTTCGATCAACTTCCAAAGTGTACTTTTGGTATTAGTCTTACTTATATTCTTAAGAGACCACGTATTTCAGTAATCAAGACCCTTTTCAAACTCATTCCCATAATAATCATTCCATCCCCATTTAAAGCAGAAACCCTCAGGGTGCCTGCAATGCCACCTCTTTCTGTCGCTGACCTCTGCATTAGCTTCGCATTTTAGCTAGCTGTTATCCACCTGTAAAATGGAAAAGCAATAGCATCACATCACAAAAAAGAAAAGTTTTCCTTCACCGAAGGATTTATTTAAATGACTGATGGTTGTCCCAATATTTGTATCAATTTCTAAACTTAATAGCCTATACGCTTTGATTTCTTGCTATCTGCCTTCATTCTTATTAACGTTATAATTTCTAAATCTATATTTAAAGGACCCATTTCTAAGCATCTTCAGTGTTCCTTATCAAAGCACGCCAAAAAAAAAAAAAAAAAATCGTCTATAAGCGATTTTAAACATTATGCGATTATACGATCCCTGTTGATGTTAACAAGATTTTTGAAGGGTTACATGACCATATTTAAAAAAGAATGTAATGTGCTCATAGTCCGTCTGAGTGGATTATTTAATCTTTATATCGTTTATATAAGTTTTACGCTTATTAGAAGAGGGAACCCCCCCGCCCCCACAAAAAAAGTGAGTATCATCTGTACACAAAATGAATAGATACATTAAAGGAAATTGAATGTAGTTTATTCCGTTCCCAACTACGAAATATATTGAAATGATGGATTGATAACGACAATCGAATTTGACAAGTCTGTGAAATCTTAAGAAAAGTTCATGAGCTGTAGGCAACAAGAATCCCAAGAACTGACATGTGTCGGTGAAGAATAATCTTGGATATACTCGTCTTGATAAAGGTTGATTTTTTTATGTAAATATTGTACATTTTGAGGAAAACCTTAATATAAAATAATCATGAAAAGCATTGCTAATCTGAAAAGAAGTAAAAATGTGATATTCGCTAACTTTTTACGATACCGAAAAGGAAAATGAAAAAAAAACATGATTAAAGAACATTGTATATTCTAATTAACATGCATCAAAAAAGATTATTTAAGTATATGCATGTTTCTTACTGAAGAGGAAACACTTCTATAATTTTAATCTAAAACTCAAAGACAATAACAGTTAGGGATGCATTTAATTAAGGAAAATGCATTGTTCTTTTTGCCGATTGATTTAAAATTCGAAAGCTTTACCACACAATACATTTACGTTGTGTTCACCGAGAAAATAAAAAGCAAATAGAAATATTACACAAGGTTTTATAAGAAAACACACAAGAAAAACGTTGAACTATAAAAGTGGACAATGCCTTTGTATTAGAAATAAACCTGTCCTAAATGAAGGTTTCCTCTGAGTATCCAAGAGCAATTTCTCATTATCCGCAAATGATGAGAGCAATAACTCCCGGTAATGACGTCCTTCAATGCGCCACACAGCAAACGAGCTTATAACGGCGGCAGTTTGCTGAAATGACGAAGAGCATTGCATTCAATTTTCCCTTTGTTACCAGGTATCAGGGAACGGCGCCGTGATGATATGGAACAAAGAAGAATTTCCTTTTTATCGGATTATAGGGTTTTCGAAATTGCGGAAAAGTAATAGGACTTTTTTTTTTCTTTCTTTTACATTGGGAAGTGTATGAATTCGAAAAGAAAAACAAATTATGTTTCCATGACATCCACATCGACCAAATCTGCATGATATTCTGTCCGAAGATGACTGCTTCTCTGAAATACCTGACGCCACTATATTTCCATTTGATGCAGTCAATGAGTTTGTGAATAATAATGGCGCTTTGTAAGTATCGTGCTTGATGGAAACGATAGCGCATGTTCATCGCTGATGACCTTCGTTGACCAGTTTTATCAGAAATTCTTCCATTACCATCAAGAATGTTTTTGGGTAATCGAGTTAAGTATAATGTAAAGATTAAGTAAAAAAAATTAAATTGGTTTCCTAAGCGTATCTCCTTAGGTTCTGTTAAGTGAAATTGATTTGTACTGCTGGGTAGTAGTAAAGCATCCAAAATGATCCTATATTTTTTATTATCTACATTTTTACACATACTCTGATATATTATGTATACCGGAGGTAAGCATTTAATTCTAAAAAAATAGACAAGTGATTCGCTAAATAAATTTTTTTCCCGAATACTGCAAACTTCCACATCTGTGATTACTCTAACTGCGCCGGGTATTAACCCAGTATGTATCCACCTTTGTCAAAGTCCAGGGTAAAGTCATACAATATTCCGTCACCTACTCCGAGGTGCTAGTACTAAACAATGCTAGTACTAAACATGGCGGAAGCTCCTTGGGACACCGTGTTTAGTACTAGCCCCTCGTGGGCCAAAGTATTATATATAACCACTTCTATATTGTGTGGTCGACAACTATACTAATAAAAGATACTTCCGTGCGGCCGTCTACTAAATTTACTTAGCATGAGCTTATCCTGAACTTTGACAAAGGTGGATACATACCAGGTTAACACCAACGCGAAGATGCTAAACCCTCTGTGATTCGGTTGATATGATAATAATTCATTTGTAATCCGTCATCACAGACTCCAGTGACGCGTAGACAACCCCTATGTAAGTAGTGCATGTATGCATGACTTACGAGTACAGTAAATACACATTCATATCAGCATCATCACCGCGCCGAGGTAAGACCTAAGAGCACTTATACACGATAGCCTACGTGGGCAAGTATGGTTTTGGCGAACGCTTCGGATCACTGTCGAGGTATGGTATCGAAGTATGCACATTTTCAGCTCACTCGTAGCTGCCAGGGAAGTGTAGGTGGTTCAGCGTTTCTGTCTACAACTCTACGCTAGCTCTCCGAGCACAGCTTCGGTGCCATGCTTCGAAACCGTACTTGGCCAAGTATCGTGTACAAGAGCCCTTATGACTGCTTCCCTTTTCTCCATTTTCGCGCTCTCCTCTTTTGACAACATTCACTATGCATCTTACCAGATTAATGTAAAATTTTACTTTCATATACAGTTATTTTGTTGTACTTAATAACCCAATCCTATTTACACTGCCATCGTTTTATTCATATATATATATATATATATATATATATATATATATATATATATATATATATATATATATATATATATATATATATATATATATATATATATATATATGTGTGTGTGTGTGTGTGTGTGTGTGTGTGTGTGTGTGTGCGTGTGTGTGTGTGTGTGTGTGTGTGTGTGTGCTTGGGAATATTTTTTTTCTCTATCAAGCAACTTCTGTTGAAGAAAATAGCATTATTTGCAGAGACTATATTTTTATTTAGACTTACAGTCTGTCTATACTTCTTTTCCTCTTCAGATCAGCTTTTCAGGAATGATAAAAGATTATTCGCGTTTGCTTCCACTTACTTCATATAGCCGGCGGGGCGTTTCCTTTCCTTTCTGCGGAGTCTTCAGGACTAAAATAAAAATTGATTTAAACAGTTTTTATTACAACCTGCGGACTTTAGATCTGATCCTTAAATGTAAAATATGACGTCACTGGAGCGATGAATTTCAATTGGTCGGCGGATCTCACTCTCTCGCTCGCAGTCTGTGCGGCACAAAGGGCATATCTGGTGCTACAAATGGCACGCCCTACGCCACGGCGTGCAACAAAGTGCGTGAGAGAGAGCGTGGTTTCCATCTCTGGTCGATGATATTGATTTGCTTCATCGTCGGTATTTTGTGTCGTGTTCGGCAGCGTTCTGTCGCTCATTTCTCCCTTCCGAGGCGCTCTCGTGTCTCCTGGTTCCGTGAAGAAGGGAGGATGACGACCGCGTTTCTTTTCATGTTTAATGCAGGCCGTTGATTGATGCTTTCGGCTTCTGCTGTTTGCAATGTTTGGAATCAGGCTTCCCCATGCACGATCTTCGTGCCTTCTCATTCTTCCAATGTTGGTTTACGGCCTTGGGCGACTGCATTATGTTGAAATATAGGCCCTTGGTTGCGGCGAAATTGCAATCGTCGTTTTTAGAGTGGTGTGGTGAAAATATGTATATACCTGAGGGCTTATTGTGTCCCCTCGGTATATTAAGATTTATATATACTATGTTGGTTGATTCTCAACGGGGATGATTGCCTATAGGTCCACGCATACAAATCATAACGAGTTTCTTCTCACGAGTCTGCTGCCGCCCGAGCCTGGTCAGTAGCCTTGTAAAGCGGAATAGCACCGGCCCCCGCGGTGGTGCTGTTTTGGTTTTCTGTAAAAGACAACTATTTTTTGCCGGCTTTGTCTGTCCGTCCGCACTTTTCCTGCCCGCCCTCAGATATTAAAAGCTATTGAGGTTAGAGGGCTACAAATAGGCGTGTTGATCATCCACCCTCCAATCATCAAACATACCAAATTGCAGCCCTGTAACCTCAGTAGTTAGCCATAATCGTGCCTCTGGTAATGATGTAGGATAGGCCACCACCAGGCCGTGGTTAAAGTTTCATGGGCCACGGTTCATGCAACATCACCAAAAGATAGGTATATTTTCGGTGGCCTTGATTATACGCTGTACAGAAAACTTGATTGCGGTGAAGAAATTTCGACGCATTTTTTCCTTGTTTTTTCCTGTTTCCGAAAACCTCGAACGAACATAGGCTACTGTTTTCCTTTCTTCACACCAGGCAGGTAGCTCAGACCCAAAATGTGTATTATTTCAGCCTACTTACTTTTTCACTGGTTGACAAAAAGACTATCTTCAACGCATAATCGATAACAAAAAACAAGAAATTAATTTTAATAAATAAAAAGCCACTATTACCTGAACCACGATTGAGGAATGAAATGACTAGATATTTATTCTGAGTGGCGGTAATATATCACCTACCTCTATTCCTTGAATAATCAACTTCAGAACCCCTGTCCAATGAAGTATGGCGTAAGAAAATAGAATGAGCAATGAGAAAAATAAATGTGACCTTCAGTGCAACAAAAATTAAAAGGTAAAGTTAGCTTTGAGAATAATTTCACTTCTATTACCATATTTCAATGTCGAGGCCTCAGTTGGATTTATGCGTGATGATCTTGGTAATGAGGAGGAAGTTTTTTTTACAGACGAGAACCATTTGCTATTAATGGATAATATAAACAGTCATGATTGCATTACACAGAAATTTTGGAAAATGCCAAAAGAACCTTCGGCTGGCACTAAGAAACCGTTGCTATCCCAGTGACAAATTTCCATTGGTTTTCTTTTAATCCGAACTATTATCTCCTCTGCTGGCAGGAGGTTAAACAGTAACTGTTAATTTTTTATTCTCTCTATGACTTTTTTTATCAAGAAAGTTTCATTAATTCTGAAACTTAAATACATGGAATCTTTCTAAATATTTTCAAATTTATTATGGAAAGGTGTCAATATTCCTACATTATGTTATTTTCATCTACCACTCTAAATTGCTAAAACATTTCAAACAATTTACAAACAAATAGTTTTTACTTATTTCCTATTTTTCAATGCAATGTCAGATATTAAAGTTTTAATATGCAGTTCACATTTAATGTTACGAATTTTTCTATGATCTCACAGCAAATCCATACTGATCTGATATATGGACAAATATATATGACATGCAAATGAATTTCTGCATTGTTATATTTAATTGGAATTTTGTCAGGTTTTACAATCAATATTTTCAGTTTCTTTAGTTGACAGTGTTCCATATAGAAACGATACATAAAGAAACTTTTGAAACGTTCAGTAAATTTAAAATTTATGTTAGACATTTTTTCCAGTGAAATAGGTGATATCTTTCATCAACAAGAGCTTCATATGAATATTTTAAAGCTATATAGAAATGAACAACTTTAATATTCCGTGTTCATAAGACGGTGTTCTGTTAAGAGATCGTAATTTTCATATCTTTAAGACATCATCAGTTATTTAGATATAAAAAAAATAAAACAAGTACTATTAACTTTAGAATCAGCATATTTTTTTTTATCTTAATGCTTCAGAACGCCGACTGCATCAACAAGGATTATTCTATTAAATAACCGCGAATTGACAATGCCTACTTGAACAACAATATAACTGTCAATAGACTTTATCCAAAGCAGTCAAGTGGTACTCGAGGAAAACGAAAACGACCTTCACTTGCGATTTGGCTACACCCTCCTCAAGAATACAGAAAAATCTAACATTCAAGGTTGACAAGAATACGTGGATGTTATCCACAACCCAGTATGCCTCTTCTGAGACGAGACAACAGAGCATTTAGGGTTACATTTTAAAATATTTTGGGTGATTCTACCCTACTTCTATACACGATCATGTGAGTTACGCATCCTTAGGTATTCTGTACCTACTTGACATCCAGCAGATTGTTGAAACAATTATTTGACCTCTTTCAGTATTTTCGTAGTGGTAAATTTAATTATCTCTATTTCCTTATATCTAGAGTACTCATTTTAGTTCAGTGAACTAAGTCAGCTCCCTTCAACATTGTCATTGAAAACTAGATGAGGGCTAATGTGTTGAAGCAGCTGTGATTGTGGATACAACTAAATATCATCTTAAATTAGGGACGAAGTATAAGAGGACCAAGTTGAGAAGAGTAGCAAAAACGAACATTGGCATCTTGAAGTGAAATTTCTGGCCTACGGATGAAATACAAGCAAGAGTGCGAAAGATCGTAACTGTGGGGTCACAAGACACCTACAATGTCTTGAGAGCTGATGCTAGTGATAGCCTTCGTATCAATTCAGGGATTCAACTGAGGAAGCAAGTATCTGCACAGCTACACATAGAAGACCCAGTCTTATTATGACAACTTAATGGCTATGGACATAGTAGCCCTTGATACAAAATATCTAACCAGATAGATTGGAAAGGACAGCTTAGAGGGCATACATAATAGTAAATCAAGAAAAGCAGTCAAGAGGACTCCGTGCTCCAACTGTTACGCACCATAGTGAACATAACTCTGCAGGGACTAAGCATCAATGATCAGATGGTAGAAAAGTCAAAAGCGCTACTTACGATTACCCAGATGATAATTTCAGCACAATCAGACATGACCCGCATCAAATATGTACAGCAGCTATTGTCAGGCACATAACCTTCAATGTGTATGATCACTTTCCTCAACTCTCAACTCACATAAGGAACGTCTGTCAGCACAGCCGTACCGTGAAGCATTTAAATATGCCTCAGATGGAAACAGATCCTAATCCAAGTTCAGGAAAAGGTAATAATTCTTTGGATGGCAGCAGTGTATATCTTACTTGGTATCCCTCCATTGTTGCAGAGGAGGCTAACCAAGGCCTCCTTGTACTCAGAGGACTTTCATGGGCTACTTAAAAGATCTGAATAGCTCTAGTACCATTTTTATAATTCCTTTAAGTAGCATTTTGAATATACTATTTTGATCAAACAATGCGACATTTCTGTTTATCCTTTTTTTGCTTATTTTTTATCGGATCACCCCGACTATTAATTTAATTTTGAATGAAATGGTAGTAGCAATAACACTTTAACGTTGTTTAAATCTGTCCTGAGTTCAAGAGGCTAAAGGTCGACTGCAAGAAGCCTGTAACTCTGTTTACGATGTTTGTCCTTTGCAAATTTATTTTGAAAATAGTTTTATGTACCTTACCGTATTAGAATCCTCCACTCTCAGTTTTAGAATAGAAACATTAAGTGAATGGCACTGCAAATGCCTAAATTTGAATAATTACCTGAATTTCGGCACAGACCAGAGCAACGATAAAGCAAGACTAGATTCATTCCCAAAAGAACTAAGTAAACAGCGACGTAATTCCCCTGACGCTTCAGGAAATTTCTCCCAAATCTCCTCAAAGATTTCTCGCAGAAATAACAATTTGGGTTCAAAATTAAATCTTCATTTGAGTAGGCATCGCTCACTGGAACTTGGTTTCATTTCCTAATACCTGAAAGTTTTCTACTCAGGAGTAATTAAAACGCTCTGTGCACTTAAAAAGGCACACCTAATTACTCCTCGTCTTTAAGCCTTCAGGGTCGAAGGATATCATGACTGACGGAAATTCTTGTCGAGATATAGAAAAAAGACTATAGTTACATATAAAAGATTTCTTCAAAATATAATTAAATTTTGCCTCATCCAAATTTTGTGAATTTTTAGAGCTACGGTAGTTGTTTGGTTTTGAATTTTCCCCTCATTTTACTTTTTTATTGGATGTTTGATGTGTTTCTTTAAGTATCCATAACTGAATGCACAATTTATGCCGTTTATGCTAATCAAGATTTGACTCAATAAAAAAAAAAATCAGTGTTACAAACGGAGTGGCCAACCAGTAATGAATACATTTGTTCATCTACTAAGGGATTCAGAGCCGATGAAACACTTTTTCGGCAACAACTTTTTATCAAAGCATCGGATAAAGGTGAAAGTTGGCAAGTGTGTATTTTATAATCCTACCTAATTTTTACAAGTATTATTTAGTACCTAAGCTCAATGGTTCTGGTGCTTATCAGAGTAAAAGTGTGTTTCCTATCCCACGGACATCACAATCGCAGGCAAGACTTTTGGACACAATAGTGACGTTAACCTATGACGCATGTGGCTCCACCCACAGTGAAGAGAAGTTTACATATGGGGAAAACGTCTCTTTAGTGTGGCTCTGCTCACTTGCTGATGACATATTCACTAATTGATATTAGTACCTAAGGCCAAGAGAAAGAAACAGTCTGCTCAATTCCCCCCAAAATCCCCAATGTACGTGGAGTTTTTTCTACCTCCTTATTGCGTCAGCAGGCGAATTGCCGTAATGAACAGGTACCTCTAAGATACGTCATCGTCTATATAGTTAACCCAGGTGGGAGGCGATTCCACCCAACTGAGTAGACCTTGTCTCTCTTGGTCTTGTTAGTACCCATCCTAGGCTTCAGCGATATCAATAATGGAGAGCAGAATTTGTCATCGTCCCCTTGATAGCATTATCATTTGCTCAGTAATTTTATTATTATTATTATTTGTAGAGGTTTCATCGCAACTTCCACAGCAGTTGTTGGGACTCAGTTATTAGCTTGGATTTCTTCACTCTTTTGATATTCGTATTGTTTTTACTTTACAAATAATTCAATTAATGTAATTCATCCATTTGTTAGATCTACATCTATTCAGGGCGGGGAATACAAAAAGACAATC
>JANJGK010003613.1:35000-37500 GCA_039081455.1 Macrobrachium rosenbergii | reverse complement strand
GAAAGAATCTCATACGTCTTATTTGTGCTGTCATTTTTTTTTCCACCCACGTCTTTTTTACTAACCGATTTATCTATTTTTCGTTCACAACCTTATGTTATCCGCTTCTTTCTATTCACATTTGCCAGTTTCTATCTCTCCATTCACTATCCTTCATAAGTCGACCCCTGCTCTCGACTGAATAATAGAACTAACTCCGTTTAGGCAGAGAAAGGAAGGAGGGCAGCGATAGTCTTTGGACAAACAGTGACATTTCTTTGAAGGGCAAAACTTCCAAGTGTCAACGAGTCAAAAAGAATGAAATGCAACAGCCCTCCCTCCCCTCGAAGCAAGTTGTCAGGAAAACGCAAACTAAATAGAAGTCAAGACTGGCCCAGAATCTCGGTCGCTTTTCAGTCGATGTTTTTACCCGCAAAGAGGAGAACGGCCAGAAGGTAAAAGGTGAGCAAAGCGAAAAGGTAAATGTCGAATGATTGATTGATTGACTTAGGGCTACTAACACTGGCGTTACAACATCTAGATTATTGACACCGTGGGAGATGTCGAGGAAGCTAATACTGAATATCATGAGAAACAGATATCACAGAAGGATCTAGAGCATTAATTTCATAATCCTTTTAAAAATAAAATAAAAGACAAAAATTAAAACAAGAAACCGAGGCAGAATAAGGAAAGTAAATGAAGAAGATATAATTTGATTTCCCGAATAATATCATTCGTTCCAAAATTCTACTGATATTTTTATTTGGAGAAGAAAGAAAATCAAATAGGTCATACTATTGCACATTAAAGTAGACAGAAAGTGAAGAATGAATAAAATCTACTTGAATCTTTAAAGCGACAACATGTTGCATCCCCAAGGTCGCCTTTTGTCATCTCTGGAACGTTGGCGCCAAAGGTTCGTTTGCAGCGCAACAAACCGTTGCTTCTATGACCCCCTTCACTGAGAGATCCACTCTCTTTGATGTGTCTGAATTTCCAGTGTACATTCTTTTCCTTTTCATTTTCCTTTTCCTTTTTACTTCTTTTTTTTTATTTTGCTTTGCATTACGGGAATGCAAAGGCTTTTATATATCCTTATCCTCCCACGGCAGAAGGACGTGTAACGAAAAGTTTCTCTGTGACTTTCAGTGATCCTTTAACTAACAGCTTGTTACTCAGCTTTTTACCCTTCTCATGCCTTTATTTTTATTTTATATAGACAGCCGCAATGTTTTCTCGCATTTTCTCCATCTCTCTCATTCATATTTTGTTTCCATCTTTAATTTCTTGTTACACATTACATTTTGAAACTGAATAACGTTCTAATTATCGTTACCATATTCGATATTTTCACTTCATGACTAAAATGCTCTCATTTCTTCTACATTTTTCACCTATCATTTTTCCCTTAACATATTTCTATCCGCACGGTTCTGTTACCACTTCACATTACGCATTTTTTGTGAATACTTTTCATCTCTCTGGTTTTATTATCCACAACTTTCTCTTGAGAGAGAGAGAGAGAGAGAGAGAGAGAGAGAGAGAGAGAGAGAGAGAGAGAGAGAGAGAGAATTGATGGTACCTTATTGGTAAAATGGTAATGTTTTAGGATAAAGTAGCATTAATGACAATAAAAAAAAATCGTACAACCAAAAATGTCCAAGAAAACGAAAGCAAAGGAGTCTCTGTACAACAAGCAGATTTGAAATCAGCTTCGGCACAAAAAAACTGAGTCACATTCAAACCGAACTTTTAATCCAGTGGCAAGAGGAGTGAGAGAAGTAGAGAAGGAAAGAAAACGATAAAGAAAACGAAGACAAAGCAGAGTCACAAAAGGGAAAATGTAGAGGACCTGGGCTCATTGACCAGTTCCATTTACGGGAAGCTGACTGGTCAAGCTTGATGATGACTATATTTCGAATTCACTTATCAAGAGAGAAAAATGGGAACGAAAGAAATTGAAGAAAAAGAAGAGAAACAAAGACCGTGAGGGAAGAAAGATTTACAAGAAGTGAAAGTTTGTGCCTTTGTCTCCCTTCATCACCATTGGTTTCAGATTGCTTTGATCTTTTCGAAAGAATCCCACAGGTACAGGACACGCAAATTTTTTTTCCCCTTTACGGTCGCACGAAGAGGAAAAATGTGATTCTGAAAGTCCAACATTTCCGAACTAAAGATATTTAGACACGCAAAATTTTCACTTTTCTTTATAATTCTTTCTTGCCTACTGCGGCAGAAAATATCTTTCTTAGCATTGTCATCAGAATCTCTATAATTTTAGTTATGGATTTTTATGACTTCTTGTTTTTGAGCCCTTTTTTTCATCTTTAAGTATTCCCATCTACCTTTCTCATTTTTTCCAGTTATTTCATTTACACAGAAATTACATACATATCTGATAAAAGGTGGCAAGTAGATTCCAAACGTACATTTTAGCTTAAAAAGCAATAAAAACGATTGCCCACTTGGCTACGATGGTGAGGATGGGTTTATTCCACCCCAAATAAATACGGCACGT
>JANJGK010003613.1:15000-30000 GCA_039081455.1 Macrobrachium rosenbergii | reverse complement strand
CAAGTGTGAGGTATCAACAATTAAACAAGAAATATACTAGAGCAAAAGGGCATCACTCCATCAAACAACTTTGCTTCCCTGGTCTTAATTCACTTTACCAAAACTAAAGGAACAAAACATGTTTATCACTTTGCCTTATGCACACAATTAATCCTATTCACTGGTGGTCAATAAATGAACACTTGTGTTTTTTAAAACAAAAAAACTTGGTTTTTAAATTTAAAATTTATAATTAGAATTCAAAATCTGTAAAAATTTACTATTACTTGAAAGCAACACAAAATTTAATTAATTCTTGGGTTAAATTACTGAGGTTATTTTATCAAAAATTAAATAACCAAGCAAGCATAATTTAAACTATCAAGAATTGCTCAAGATTTGAAAATAAAATCTTAGTAAATGAAAGTTAAATCAAGTATGCAATGTTAAATTATCAAGAAATACTTAAATCGCTACGTAAATAAAGGTTAAATCACCATTATACAAAATGTGAAAAATAAGAGATTACAAACACAAGAACACACAAAAATACACAAAAGATTTACCAAAAACAATTTCACTAAGGGAAAAATCCCTTAATACACCTTATTGTACCGTGGTAATAATAAATGAAATTCACTTTAGCTTACACAACTTGTGAAAACTTTTGCAAAATCTACTCGAAATGCAGCTGCTTGAGATTCACAAAACACACTTCTGATATGCGCTGTTACAAAATATATACACTTTTCCTTCATTCAGATCTCAAAAGCTAAAATTAATATTAATGACCATACATGCATTTTACATTAATAACTTCTCTCTTTTGAAGAGAGAGAGAGAGAGAGAGAGAGAGAGAGAGAGAGAGAGAGAGAGAGAGAGAGAGAGAGAGAGAGAGAGAGAGAGAGAGAGATCCACACGAACGGCCTCTGAAATCAGAATGATCAAACTTTAGGATTCCAGCAAGAAATAAAACAATCAGATGATGTCATTATTAAGGCATTTTGGGAACGAAATAAATGAGAAAATTCTAGAAAAGGAAGATGACGTCACTTCCTGAGCAAAACGTTTTGCGGCCAAAACTAATGCACTCTTAAACAAGACGCAATTGCCATATGCTTAGTGCAACACTTGTTTGCATTTCTCAGGAAGGTGGACGTTTTTACTAGAAAATCATATGAGACACAACCAGAACAATATATGTAACATTGTGAAATCATTCGTCTTCTTTTTGTATGGTACAAAGCTTTTACAGAAATGTTAACACCATCAAAACAGACTGTTGCAGGCTAATTATGACTGGCATGTTTTAAAAACAAAATTAAAAATCCAAGTTGGTTTCCAGAATGAAGCAGCTATTGCCATGTTTCGTCTGTCAACGCTTTACCTTTCGCGATGACACTCGAAGCAAAACACCATGTACAAAATCTTGAGTTCAGAACACATGCTGCTGTGAGACAAAATGTGCGATCACAGACTACGTCATTGTTAAAAACATATTAATTCTAAATTACGCTGATAAGTTATCTAAATCGTTAACTCTTCTGAGATCTGACATCACACTGCATACAACACTTCAACGATTATTATCATTACACAGAACACATGACAGCTAGAACAGTAATTATCTCAAAATAATGGAAAGATATACATTTTACAAGGCAATTCATGTGTATATATGTGTGTATATATATATATATATATATATATATATATATATATATATATATATATATATATATATATATATATATATATATATATATATATATATATTTCTTACACCGTCTTTTCCTATTTCCTATTTAAAAGGATTTAAATCGCCCCGGGTAATAAAAGTTTTCTCCTCTAGAGCTAAAATTTTAACAATTTTCATTTTAATTTTCTCCTACAGGCATGTGAGTATTTGCTTGGTAAAAATACTTCATGGAAATTTTGGTTTGTCATGTACTTCGTGATTTTTAGTATTAATTTAGATTTGTGAAATAGTAATTTTTCATAACTTTCTTGTGGCTTTTGTTTTTTTGGAATCCCCCGAAATCATCTTTTCATATTCCGTTATGATTTCAATTATCGTCCAAGGAATAAATTTTTTCTTATAATCTCATAATAATGGTAATCTTGCCGGTTATCAAGTCCAGATTTTATTTCATAATCTTTGTTAAGCTACTCGTTGATTAATATTTTACGTCTACAAGTCTTTAATTTTCAAAAGAATTGCTTGTTATACCTATTACTTAATCTATATCTGTCCATTTTGTTTAATTATCAGTTAATTGGAATATTTATCAATTTTATTCTTCATTTTCGTAGGCGTTGCATGACTTAAAAGGATTAATTATCTTCAGAGCAATTACTTGATTCTTCTTCAGCAATCATCTCTAATGAATCCTATTATACTATTGGAGATCACTTACCTGATACTCAGTGACAGATAATTATAGTTTGTAATTATTTCGGTAATAATTCGAGACGTAAAAAATACCCCCTGATGACATAGTTCATTAATCAATTCACAAACGTTTTATATATCAACCCATAAAATAGCTGTTTCATAAAAATTTGTATATAAAGAAATCTTGGTTGGTATTTTTAGAAATCTAAAAATATGGTGGTCGTTTAAAGATAGGCATTTGAATATTTTGATCATTAAAAAATGCTTTCATCATATTCTCGGTTAATTTCCTTGGAATGCTCAAAGTATCTACTGTGTTAATGATTTATAACTGAATACTTCTCTACACAATGGAGTTATTGTCAGATGGTATTCCGGAAACCATGAAGCGTTTCTTAGCTGAACCCACCAAGGAAGTGAAGCTGTTTCTCGGCTGCTGGTGTTCGTGAACTGATATTCTTTGGTTGCTGCCACCGACTAATAACCTAAAAGGGGATCTCAATTCATATTTTTTTGTGTGGTCCATTTGCATATTCTTTCATTACTTTGAGTGTGGTATCTTTAAAGTTTTGCATCTTTTAATATATTTAGTCTTTCTCCTTTTCATTGTTCGTTCAAGGTTCAAAGAACAGTTTTACACTTTTATTCTTCAGAGAGAAGGATAAAGAAAGTTTATCAAATACATTTTCTTATGAAAATACTGTTGATTTATTACCCTGCAACTGACAGTTTCTGTAACGTGTTTCTTCTGCTTACATCACTATCTTAATATACGGAAAATACGATACCTTCCAATGACATTTTTTCCAGGAAATAAATCAGTATATTCGGGAGGGGAGAAATTCCTGCATGGCAACCATGTGTCAGTCTATAGAATTTCATTACGGTAACAATGACTTTAATGAGATTATATATGTTCATCTTGTTATTGTCTCTTGATAGAAGAGTTTGTTTTACAAATGTTATGTTATTAGCCTGAGCAATGACGTTTGTTTATTTTCTTTTTAGTATAAAAGCATTAAGCAGTGACAAAAAGTATATTTGTTTTCTACAGATATAATATTTATTTAGCGTATGAACATGTTATTATTATTATTATTATTATTATTATTATTATTATTATTATTATTATTATTATTATTATTATTATTATTATTATTATTCATCTTTTATCAGGGTTCGAAAGTCTTAGTTTTTATCTTTTATAAATACATTTATATATTTGTGATTTTTATTATACAACAGTTTAATGACGACATTTCGAATTTCTTAGCATTATCCAGATTGTTTGGAACCTGGTATTCTGTTTGACACGAATAACTATACATTTATCCTCATAGTAGGATTCCCATTTTTTTTTTACTGAATTCGTTACAACAAACACCCGTGACTGTCTGTCTGTCTCCCTATCATGCAAGATACATTCCAATAAAACAGTAATTTGACTATAAAAATCAGGGTCACACGATTTCGAAACTGGTATATTGCTAGAAAACAATTCAGTCACCAGGGAAATAAAACCTTAGATAAAAACAAAATCTGTAATGCTGCTTCCCAGAATCATTATGGTGTATATTTTTCCCGCCTTAGCAAAAAATTTCGTTTTTCCTCTCCCTCAGAAATTATAATTTCTCGTTTCCCTATTTTACAGTAAGTATACTAATATTTTCAGTGTGAAACAGTAACCTTTGTATGTCAGATTCAACAAGGATTATATCAACAGCGTTTTATCTTTTAAGTGGATTATTGAAATTGTTTACTCGAAACGGTCGGTTCTTTATCACTTTGCTTCTCTCATCTGAATATTAATTCGATAGGAAAGGATACCACATTAATCTGGTTTTGCCATCTTTGAGACAAGTCATTATATCACTTAAAGATTGTTAGTATATATGGTTATTCTGGGTCTGTTTTTTTCTGTAATCTGTAGATGCAGTTTCTTTGCAAATATCATGCTAATGAATTCAAAAGCTTGCAGCAGCATAAGTAGAAGTTCTTTCTTTAATTTTCAAAAGAAGATGTCAGCTTTCAAAAATATACCTTGAAGAGACTCTGACAACTCTTCTGGTAAGAAAATTAGGATAATTGATGAAAATAATTAGGTGTTAGGTGGGAAGGGCTGCAGTCCAGTTAAACTGACTTTTTTTAAGAAAAATATTCAAAATATGAAGTACCAATTTTCTCACTTCTTACAATATTTCATGAGATTTATATACTTTAAATTCAACGTATTCTTCTTTTGGACAGGGAACCTTCTATCTTCTCTATTTTATTCTGGCTGTGCACAAAGAAGACGGCAATACACTTTGGAGTTGGTAATGATATATGATTAAGAACTTACTTCAGATCATTTTAAAATATGTAGTGTTTCTAGAATGACACAATGTTTTTCTTATGTCTATAGGTGTTTCTCGAAAGATGTGTAGTATTGCTTTCCATAACACTTCGGACGTTTACTCTACTACTGACTAGGTATGGATTATTTGACTGAAATATCATCTGTTTACTTAACTGTATTCCAGTTCACACATAATGCAATACACAATATCATATCAAGGGATGGTCTGCCTTGCAATCAAGGAGACTAAATGCACAGAAAATTAGATACCTTCAGCATAATAGAAAAACGTAGTTTTAAGTAGCATGGAGGTGTTGTGATACCAAAGTCAGAGATGGAAGTTGTCTCAAGTGCAGAAGAGACTTGTTTAAAAGGTAATTCAATATACTGTACATAGAGTATTTTTTTTATGTTTTTAGAACTGTTGTAACGCAAAAAATATATATTTACATATTTATCGTGAAATGAACTATATAAAGTTAGTATGAATTTCATTTTAATTTTTACATATGATTTTACGACATATGCTAAAATAACTCATACCAGCAGGACCTGTCAGGATGTTGTCAAAGCAGGACTCTAAAGAAATCAACAAAGCAAGAGCTCGAGTGCTAACTCTTAATAAGCCCACCAAGAGATTCAATATGGCTTGTTGGAAATTAACGCTCAATTGGTTCCTCGCTTTTAAACACGACTATCTAGTTCGTTTGGTCCCGTCTGTTAGATTTGTACACCATTTTTTTATCCTTTATTTATAACTATCATATCTTTAAAATAAATCACTATCATTCGATACTCTATTGAATCTTGATTAGCATTTTCTTTTCTGTTTGTTGTACAAATAAAGTTAAGTATACCTTAGTTCAACCAGACCACTGAGCTGATTAACATCTCTGCTAGAGAGGGCTGGCCCGAAGGATTAGATTTATTTTACGTGGCTAAGAACCAATTGGCTACCTAGCAACGAGACCTGCAGCTTATTGTATTTCTATCATCAGAAATAAATTTCTCTAATTCTTCATTGGCCGGTCGGAGAATCGAACGCCGGCCCAACAGAGTGCTAGCCGAGAACGATACCAACCCCTCCAATGAGGAACTTGTCGTATGTTGTATAAACAGATAATTCTTGGTATGGCTCTTGGTGGACTTTCTTTAGCGTTTAAGTAGTCAACTGTAACTGGTAACGAAAGAATGCAGTATGCACACACACACTGGTTCATGTGTACATGCAAAAGTGGAATTAGAAACAAACATAGATTTAGATTTTTTTTTATATTATATTTCTAATGTGTATTTTTTATTTATTAATATGTTATAAAAATTTCTTCTGTGGAAGAATGTTTGTGTGCGCATGAGAGAGCAAGGTTAGTAGTAAGTAGGAGAGAGGTTTTAGTGTGTTATCAGATATCACTGAAGGTAATTTGTAAGCCTCAATTCAGTACTTTTCTCACTCAAACCTTTTCTACCTTTTCATTCTATTTTAGATTAAATGCAAACATGAAACTATTGAAATCACATTTTTCTCCACCTGATTTGTCTGAATTGAAACTTTCAGAAAAAATGGTGTGATTACCCATTAATGATAGCGATTGTTAATATTTAACTAATATGAGCACAAAGATAGTTAAATATTTGAGTAAATTTCTTTTTACCCTATGGCGTTATACATTTTAGAACTCTAATCTGTTGCATCACTGTGATTTACTGAGTGTAAGAGGTTGGTCGTCACAACTACTATGGTCATTGCAAATGAATGTGGCCTTGTGATGATTTGTTCGCTGAAGAAGATACAGTTTTCCGAGCTGCTGAAGAGTACTCTATTTGCGTTGTGTTCTTTTCAACAGGTGGTTGCTGCATTGCCAGTAGCTATTAAGTAATTGTTTTAAGCTGTACAGGGAGGGCCAATTACAAGTAAATAACTGTTCCCGTACGGTACAACGAAGAATGTAGGTGGTTTACGCCATAACAACAGTAAACCAATTTACTCTTACACAACAGTATGTTCCCTCATTAGATTTTAGAGATGGAATATAGGAGAAATGACTGCTTCTCCAGAACACAAAGTGCAACATACCCTGCTCTTGAGAAACAATTTATGGCTCACGGAGGAAGTGTTCCACTTTCGCCAATTCCTACTTTGTCTATTTTAGGGAAGCGTCTTCCTTTAGCTAGATCCAGACATCCTCCTCCCCCACCCCACCAATCGCCAATGAAAAAAAAAAATTATAGTGCCGTACAGGCTTAAATAAATATACCATTTCGTACTTAATGTATGAAAAGGAATTGAGGAACGAGACAATTAAGCTAGCAGAAAACGTTAGAACATAAAATTAAGTATATTTCTTAATAGAGATAAGAAATACTATGGTTTTATATTTAAGATTCCTCTTTTTAGCATTTATGACACTAATGTGTGTCGTATATGACAATCACAATTATCGAACGTAATACCTCCTTGAGAAGTCAGGTGTTATATTTTATTGACGTAGTCTTATGAATTATGTGGCTTTAATCTGTCATATTCTTTTTCTTTTTAATACGTTGAATATAGTAGGTTATGCTTCGAAACTTACTTGTGACATCTTTTTATACGAAAATTCTAAGGATTTTCTGTATTAGTATTTCTTCGACATTTCTTAAGTTACAGAGATTTCAGGGTTGGTTTTTCGAAAAAATCTCAGAAGAAAATTTTTTATCATCTATTTAGCATGAAGCGCCCGTTCCCCTGACGTCCCAAAAACTAAGACACTTGTACTCAGTTGAGGGCGTGTGTAAAACGACGATAGCGACATTTGCCGTTTGATTATAATTAATGGTAATTTATGTACCTTGAGTGAGTTTTATTGATATTACATTACTTTTCTATTTTTTTTTTTATATTTCTAACAACAACATAACCTTTCAGGGCTTCCTCTTAGCAAAGTGATACTTGACTTCCTGAGAGAGAGAGAGAGAGAGAGAGAGAGAGAGAGAGAGAGAGAGAGAGAGAGAGAGAGAGAGAGAGAGAGAGAGAGAGAGGCTTGAATTAATTGCTTGTAGGTCCTGAAAGCCCTTGAAGTAACGCGAGAGTTATTTTAGGGATAATATTTCTGGAGAGAGTAGAAAAACTCCCAAATATTCTTATATTTCATTCACTGTCAATTAAAACCGTCAAAGATCAAATTCAATTAAACTAAATAGGTCTTCCTCTTAACACAAAAAAATTTTTGATGGCGTCCTCCAATGTTTTACCATCTCCATTGTAATGATACATATCTTTTTGGACCATCCATTCACAGGGCAAATGGACCTGGATTACCAATATTTATTATCTTTAATAACGGCATAAAAAAAAGAACAAACTTATTTTTCTCACTCATATTTCTGTAACCGCAATGGACGTATTGTATCGTTGTTTCATAGTCTTCATCTTTGAAGCTCAGCTTATGATTGTTTTATTATTATTTCGATAAAGGACAAAAAATTTATCCTTTATCACTTTATATTCATGCGATTTAATGATTTAGTATTGAAATCATTAAATTAATGTTATTTCTATTTCCTTTAAAACATTCAATGCCAAGAATACATACACGCATCTGATTATTACATCCTTTATTTACATATCAATACTTATGCATTGCACATAGATATTCACACACACACACACACACACACACACACACACACACACACACACACATATATATATATATATATATATATATATATATATATATATATATTGTCAGTGTGTGATCCTTTTTATTATGATTAAATTTAGTTTTTTATTTAATTTGTTTAATCTAGTCTTGGAAGTATCACTTGTCATAGACCTCCTCTTGTGCATAACAATTGTTTGCTTGTTATTAATGCTTGTTTACTTTTCAAGGAGGTTGTGTGTGTGTGTGGTTCCTCCCCTGTGGTTTAGCGGGGTGACTTCGTAGCTTCTGTTCGAAGAGCAGATAATTGTTCTCTGGACCTTTTGCTCTTCGGAACCCTTTTGCCTGGCTTGGTGGATATAAAGAATATTACCGTGACTTGCTTCTTGATGGTTGCAGCCTCTGTTATCAAATTCCATTTATCTTCCGAACTTGAGGATTTCTGCTGGATCACTGCCATCTTCAATTTTGAAGACCTGTCCGGTTTACCAATCGGGAGGTCCTTTCTGATCCACCACTACACCTCTGGTTCAGTTAGAAAGCCAGGAGGATCTCGCTATCCCATGGTAAGGTATATACCTTTAAATTATATCGATCACGGCTGTGGATTTGTTGTGGCTGCTTGGTTGGACCTGAGTTGGTTAACCACCTGTTACTCTACTCCAGACGTGTAGGATACGCTTATTCTTCGTGAAGAATATAAATAATTTATTCCAGAGGTTATTAAGTGACAAGTTTATTTATAAGAAAATTAGTTTGTAATTTGTTAGGTTTTTCTGTCTATGCGACTTCCTCCTCCTTTCTGGGCCCCCTAATTTTTGGTTTTGAATGTTTAAGAACTATCTTAAGTGTAGGTGTATTTTGGATGATTATTATTACGAGTGAAAGTTTTTCATTTATTACTTGTATTAAAGAGGTTCAGGTGTAATTTCTATCTGTTCATTTTTGTATTAAATTTATGGTTTTTCGTGGTGTTTGTTTACTCCCCCCTTGAATTCATTCTTGCACTTTGTTTATTGTGGTATGGTATGATTCCACCCTATTGTGGACTTCATATCTGGGTGATATGGATACTTGAAATTTTTTAGAAAATTTTTGGTAACGGTTAAACGAGCCGTTACAATATATATAACATCTGGATTACACAGATGCAGCTTTCAAAATAGATATTAATTTTGTCACAAATGGAGACTGAGTATTTTCTGTATGATATCATTCATTATCATTAGTTGTTGGGTAAAGCTATTTAGTATTTCAAGAAATACACGCCTACCAAAAAATCCAAATCACTTGTTTATATTTTGCTATATAATACCAAATTTGCCAATGTTATTCAGTGAAAGTTATTTTTCTTGATATTCTCATCATTAAATACCAGTTAGAATTAATGCTGTTTGTTTTATTATCCGTATAATTAAGATTTTATCTACTCATCCTTGTAAAACAGATCTACTTTGAATGGTTAACAATGAAAATATATTATTAAAAAAATAACTGTATATCCCGGGAACTCCTGGGATTATTTTGAAATTGTCCCGAAATCCAGGGGTCCAAAATCGGGCTCAAACTGGAAACCATAACTACATGTACTTTTAGGTCACCCATTTCTTAGGGCAATAAAAACTAATTTTTGAGAATTCTTTTCTCTAATTTTATTATAAAACCAATCTGCGTGTCTGCAAAAGTATATACTTTCATCATCTCACCCATTAAAATGCGAAAGATTCTTTTCTGTGGCTTCATGGCACACCAGAAAAATACTTTAATTAACTGAAGTCTTTAGATTGTAAAACTCTCAAAAAGACCCTGAAGCACTTTTTATGTACACCATTTTCTGATCACTCAGTTTCCAGTGCAGGAGCAAAACATTACTAACTTATAGCGTAAGTATATTGAACGATTGTATACCCTATGAGAACACGAGAAACATCTTTTAGCACGTGACTTGAACAACTTCTCATCTGTCTATTTTCGCTGCATAAGGAATTATTTTACCCGTATAATACAATTCCAAACATTTTACTATTACGAATGACCTCACACCCCAGTAGTTAGGTCAGTAGTTGATTAAGGCTAGGGTTCGTACTTTTCCCATATGCCGTGTGCAAAATGACAGGTGGTCATCAACTGCGATTACTTCCTTTCAACAATTTCCGGTGGGCGATCTTGCAGTTTGAAGGTTGCGATGCTCTATCCCTGTCATTCTTCTAGTGGCTTGCCAGGCTAATTTTACCAAGATTATTATTATTATTATTATTATTATTATTATTATTATTATTATTATTATTATTATTATTATTATTATTATTATTATTATTATTATTGAGAATAGAATGCTCTTGTAATGTATTATACCTTCAAGAAATTTCAGAATTCAATAAAAAAAACTTTGAACTTCACGAGAACTAATTTCCTAAGCGTTAGAGCAAAGAAAACAAAATTGATTTCCAGCAACCGCTAAAAACGAACCTAGAAACTAAATTTAAAACTTTATCTACAAATTCCCACAGATTCGAATACTGCAAGACGACTCATATCCAGGGACGATAGACAAAACCAAAGTCTCAGTACCGAGGAAGTCCAGAGTGTATAGAAAGGAGAGAAAAAATGAAAGTACCAAGACGACCTAAATGAAGTAAGGAGTCTTTTGGATATGCTAGCGGGGTAGTAGCCATGACTATCGGAGCATTAAGCACGCTGCCAAAATTCCTAGCGAGAAACCTTGGTAAAATAACCCCAAGATTGTTGAAAAAGATAAAAGTCAAGATATTTTGTTATAGATAAAAATAATTGAATATATAAACAAGAAAAACAGCAATAATGATAATAATAAGAATAATAGTAATATTATGAAACATCTATAAGGGTATTACTAAAAACAATTATGGTTGATAATACATACATATATACTCGTATATATATATATATATATATATATATATATATATATATATATATATATATATATATATATATATATATACATATATATATATATATATATATATATATATATATATATATATATATACACACATATATATATATATATATATATATATATATATATATATATATATATATATATATATATATATATATATATATATATATATATATATATATATATATATATATTTACACATATCAAAATAGCCACATCATTATTATTATTTTCATTGTCATGATGATAATTATTATTCAATGTTTTAGAGGTATAACTAAAACAACTGCTATTATTATTATTATTATTAAAATTATAAGGATATATACCAGTTGTATAAGAATAAAAAAAGCCTCTCCATATAAAACATTCATTGCATGAAAAGAAAATAGCACATTTTGGTGTCAAATATGCAGTAATTAAAACTATGAAATGTTTCTACAAATTTACAATGTCCCAAAGAAAAAAAAAGCTTGCCTCATTCAGAGGATAGGTGCCCCTATATCAATGACTTAGTATCAAGTACCATGCATAGCTCACTAGCCGAAATAATGCATCTTGGCTCCTCTGAGCTTATGCTGGCAAGACCTGAGGAGGTACTGTGCTAAAACATGGCCCCTGGCCTGAGAGCTCCCTGGGAAGCGTTAGAGGAAGACCCCTCCTCCACCAAACCGGGAAATAGACACGCTGAAATACTCCTACTTCTTTTTTTTTTTTTGAAAAAAAAAAACAACTAGAGTCGTCTGGAAATACTGAGTCCACTAAAGCTTTCTTTGGATCAAAGGATCTGTAATTGACTCAAATTTCAAGTGAAGTTTCCTCCAGGTGACGAATGGGTAGGAAGGGATACCAGAAGGGGTCTAGCTTTATTGCGTGACCTCAGACGAAAGAGATGAGTCAGTGTGTCTTTTTCATCCTTATGGGAAATCAAGATTGTGATTGCAGGCACATCTGTGATTCGCTTGTATAACTTTTTTCCATACTGGCAAATATAATGCTGAAGAGTCCTTTCATTTTATTTTCATTAAAATATTATTTTATTTAGAGAGTTATTTTGTCATATTTTCTCATATGCATTTTTTATTATCTTTACCATGAGGCATACTTGATACTGAATTTTACTTTTTTTTCATGACGAATCTTGGATTAACATCAATTTTTTCCTCTTTGTGCATGCTCCAATGACAAAAAGGAAAGGTTATAGAATAGGCTACTACTATTAATAGCTGTGTTGCCATTTAAAGCAATGCATCAGGGTACGTGTTATAAGATTTGTTTATGAATTAAATGTCCCAATGGAGTGTATTAGTTGTTTTGAAAAATGAATAAGAATATTCATCTGAACCAGTAGAGTACAGTATTTCCGATATAATAATTATTGTGTTGATGCTTGAAAAGCAATTCTGGGATCCATTTCGACATTACATGGTTTCCAGTTTACTTTTCACGTGTTTTTGGCAGAAAAGGATTCTTGGTGATGACATTAATACGTTCTTCAAAGATTCCTGTAAAAAGATAATGAGGATGCTAGACAGTCATCTAACAGTGTTTTCACTATCGTGAGCTTTTTGTAATTTTTTCTCTAGTTTTGATGCGTAATGATTAAGCTTGAGCTTTATATTTTTCATGAGATTAAAGCGTTATTAAACTTCCAACCTGCCTTCCTTGTTCATACTGTGTCCGGTCCTATTGGGTAATTTTTTTTTTTTTTTTTTTTTTTTGCTTAGTCTTACCGAGCCAGTAAAAGGTATGCGAACCTTACACATTCTTACCTACAATTGACAGAAAACTGACAGAAAACAGTTGCTCTGCCACATCTGCATAAACTTTCTGTTTCTTTCTACAAATTACTGTTTCCCTTTCTTCCTTTTGTCTTTAGCCGGTGTCTTTCGTGGTGGAAATTTTCGCTTTATGAGCTAATCATGATACTGAAAATAGTCTTCCAACAACAAATTTGTTACCGAATGGAAGTTTTGAAACAATATGCTGACAAGAACTTAGACCTATAATATTAAGTTTCGCCCATTTACAGCTAAATTTTGCTAACGTGCCATTGGTCTCTCTGTCTCCGTTTCTGTCGGCATGTCTGTCTGTTTGTTTGTCTGCCTGCATCATTTAGGTAGATAGGTACGTATTCTGAGAAATGTAGCTTAATCTCTCCCATTCTCTTCCTCTTCATTTTCTTTTCTAGGCAGTATCCAGTGAGACTTGACTTAAGTGTTGAAATTTCCAAAACAGTTTGAATAGAACCAGCTATACCATTTTCTTTAATTAGAAGGTAATAACAGCACGCTTGCGATCTTCCATTACAGTAATTAAAAATGATAAAAAGTAATTACTGTTATTTTCGCGTCGGCGGTTCTTATAACTCATCTTCTAAACCGCTTTAAAGACAGGAGCTACTTACCTAACATTACAATACAAAAATGTAATATTTACAAAAAATTGGTAATCTATACATCCACTCTTAAAACCATCAATATTTAAATATGAAGAATAAAAGGGTATAAAATTAAGACAGTGGAAACAAAACGAAATTATTCCAGAAGGACAATCCTTTGAGGCATTGAAAGGTAACCATACGAGCATGTGGAAATAATAATGAACATTGGTGAAGCTTTCTCCTTGTAGCAGTTTTGAGGCAATTAATGGCGTTGAGAGTATGCATAAAAATTAATTCCGAGAGAGGAAGACATGCAATAACAGAGATCGATTGGTCTAAAGGTAGATAAATATGTAACAGCTCTTCACTGAGAACTACTTTTCCGAGGTAAAAAACAATTTCCTTGCCAAAACAAGAAAATATCTTAAGTAAATGTTCTCTGTTTTTAGAGCATATTGAATCTATCTATAATACTCATTAGAAGCGGCAAACAGCCAAGAGCAGAGACAACGGAGCAGAATCGCCTTTATCCGCGCAAATCACATCCCAGATCGTCTCCAGCGACTTCGCACTCCAATTTCCTACTTCACTCCTCTGTTCATCTCTGCTGGGATTTCGCACCCTTTGAATCTACTTGAGTCTCCTGTACTGATACTGTATCATGTCTGGCGTTCTCCGTCCATTGTTCACTTTGCAGGCTTTAGCGAGCGCGCGTGTGTGTGTGAGTGTGCGCATGTCTGTATGGATGCTTCATGTTACCGGTAATACGCATGGCTGTTGATCGGACGATTTGGTCTAAGGCAAAGAGGTGCATACATCATTTTAGTACACAATAGACTTAGTAATGAGCAAAGAATTATTAACCCATAAACATAATATTAATAGAGGAACGCCTGCGGAGTGAACCCAGGAAGTGAGTCAGATATGATACGATAAGATCAGAAGAGGACGCCCAAGCAGATTCAAAAGGTGTCAAAATCCTGTAGAGATGAAGACAGGAGGGAAGTTGGAAGTTGCAGGGCCGAGTCACTGGAGGTAATTTGGGTGGCTGGAGGTGGAGGCGATTCGGTGCCGTTACATCTACTGTCAAGTAGTATAAGGTCAGCTTTCCTTTCATTAAGTTGTTGATGATGATGATTATCGTTTTACATCTCTTGTTATAATCCATATCTCTGAAGATTTAAGATACACAGTATTTTAAATCTCAGGTTTATATAAAGTCTGTTTATATTAACTGACAGAAAGGAAACTATTCAAGGCATGACCCTTTTGAACTTCAAGACATTCAAGTGATTAGTAGCTGCGATACCATGATAATAA